>OY856413.1:235705924-235978424 GCA_963693085.1 Alisma plantago-aquatica | reverse complement strand
TCAATGTGCCCACTTTTGATTGAGTGTGTCCACTACTGCCTCAATGCACCCAATATTAATTGAATGTACACACTATCGTCATGAATGCACCCATTTTTTTATTGAATGCGCCTAATAATGCCCTCAATGCACCCACTTTGATTGAATGTGTCCACTAATGTCCTCAATGTGCCCAATATTGATTAAATGTGCACTCTATCACCCTGATTCCACCCACCTTTGATTGAATGTGCCCACTTTTGATTGAATGTGCTTAGTAATGCCCTCAATGCACCCACTTTTGATTGAATGCGCCCACTTTTGATTGAATGCGCCTAGTAATACCCTCAGTGTGCCCACTTTTGACATAGTTTAAGAATTAAATCATGAGTGAATTGCTCGTATAAGTGTGCACATTCAACTATGAATTCCACTAAATATTGGATTAAAAGTTATAAACAATTATTCCCTTTTTTTCTTCTCCTTTGCTTTCTTCTTCACATTCATTACCGGTGATAATGTATAAAAATATTTTTTTAAATGTATGAATATTAGGCTTGTTGAATTGTATTTTTTAAAGAATCCAACAATACTTATTTCGTTAAAAAAATCATTAGAAATTAAAATTTATGCGCAAAATAATTTTTTCTCTATTTGTTTTCCTTTTTCTCTCTTTTCCTTTCCCCACCTGCCACCTCATCCCCAAACTACATACCCCCTCTCAAAAACCACTAGAGCCCACTTAAAACCACCCCACCCCCACGTTAAAGACGCATTACCCGACCAACATGTCAAGATTGGATTTCTGATAGTTCTTGGGAGTCTACATGTGAAAAAGGTAGTCCCAAGTATCCAACAACGAATCACGGTTCCAATTGTAGATACAATACACATTATTAAAGAAAGTGGACACACTGTGTCACTGTCGGGTTTAGTTGTTTGGCTGACTTATATGTTCCCTGGAGTTGCTCCAACAAACCATGGTAATATATATATATATATATATATATATATATATATATATATATATATATATATATGTGTGTGTGTGTGTGTGTGTGTGTGTGTGTGTCTGTGTGTGTGTGTGTGTGACTATACACATTTTGAGAAATAAAATCAAAATTGTGATTGTCCAAATTTAAACTTGTGTGGGCTAATATAAGGAATCATCCACACTCCACTACACCAGAAGCCACTTGTAATGTGTATGCATTGACATAATATATATTTTATCTCAAAATATGTAAGTGTATATATTTATATACATATGTATAGATTATTTTCTATTTTTCTTGGGGGGCATGGCTCCTACTTACCCCCCTTGGCCCCGCCCTTGGCGCTGCTACTCCACTTCCACGGTAGAGGCTACTGGCTATTGCATCATCCATGTACTACCAATTTTATTCCAAGGTCACCGTGATGGCCCAGTGCCGTAGGGCTGTCGGTGGCGATGTGGCAGGCGTGAACTCCTATCCACCATCGATCACAACTTCCATGCGCTCCTTTGGCTTCACTTTATTGGAAGAGGCGCCACAACTGATGGAGACACGGGCAAGGCGGCCTCTGTGCTAGCCTAGAAAATAGACCTCGCCGGGGTGTTCCTCATTGTGACTGCTCGGGTGGGATCGAGCTTGGTCCACGAGGTTGCGGCATGGCCAGGTAGTAGGATGATTCTTTCTGGTTTCCTCTCTGCCTGGCAGGTGCAATCCCTCTGCATCCGGGCTTCGTCCACTCGACACACAACAAGTCTGAGCTGGAGGCCAAGCACCCTTTATGTTGGGATTCGTGTGGAAGCCCTCCAAGCCCAAGAAAACACCACACAAGATACAACCCTAGCTTGTACGATAAAAGTGACAACAACCTCCCAGTTGACAAGAGAAACCGACAAACAAACAAGTAATGAGAGAATTGAGTTGGCGAAGAAGACCACAAAATTCTATTAAGAAACTCCACAAAAATTACAAGAATTGTCGCTCTCCCACAATCTCGTGCCCACAATAGAATTACGTGCCCCACTCTCACTCTCTTCCTTCTTGGTTGTCCGTATTCCTTCCCATGTATTAGTATACACAATGTTCGGCGCTATTCGGCACACCGATAACCCATGGTGTCTACCTCTATTTATAGGTACATGACATCCCACTGTAAGGAAGTAAGAGAGATACGTCTATTTTATAAGGACTAGGAGAAAGAAAATATAATAAGAGAAGGAAATAATATTTGAACTCCACGTTGGACATTACTTTCCCTTTCCTAATATTGTTTGACTTAATTCTAATCCAATTAGGATAAGAATCAAATCCTAACAATCTCCACCTTAGATCTTATCCGCTGAAGTATCTGCTCCTTCAAAATTTTTACTCAGGTTCTTCTTCTATTTTCTTACGCCCTTGGAAGCACACTACCATTGTACGCCTATGCGGCGTACGTGTCCAGACATGGCTGCCCAGATCCTTCATCTGAGAGCTCCCCAAGTTGTACAGTTTGGAAAACTGCACCACCTCCACCTACAGTTGGAATAACTGCAACCTTCATTCCTTTGGCCCTCCATGCCATAGGTTTATAGCTTCTCCAAGCTCTACCTACTCACTAGTACTGCATGATCGGTCTTGCCACATCTTCCTTCTTCCAATAGTTGACAGCTTCGCCTCTGCATCTGTTGAATTTCATAGCCAGTCTTGCAGCCTTGCACGTGATTGCCCCTGAGAGTTGAAGACATTTAGCACGTTTTGAGATCACCTCATGTGTCAATGCTTCATCTACGCCTCCAGTGGTAGAACTCCCATCAGCTACTCCTCTTTTACTTAGAACCTCCCCAACCAATCAGTATGCTCCTTTGGATCAGGTACCCTTCATGATCACTTGCCCCTTCCATGTGGCTTGCACGACTCCACCTTGCTTTGAAATCTTGCAACCGATGGATTCAAATCCCCTCTCAGATATTAGTTTCCTCTTGAGACCGGGGACATATCAGACCCCCGACAATGTGTGACGTGCTCCATCATGCATCGTGAACGTAACTATTCCAATTCTGGTGATTTTGTAGAGTTTGTCATCTGCTAGTTGAACAATACTCATGTGCTCGATGGAGAGATCCTTCATCAAATACATCTCTCTTTGGATATATGATGTAGAGAGAGCCTTAATCAAATATCCACCCATGATTGGTACCAAATTTCATGATAACCACTGCTTTTGAATATCCTTCCGCTAACGAGCAAGCTCCACTCTTCAACTGCTTCAACTTTGGACAATCTTTTAATATGTGACTCTCCTCATCACAAATATAGCATACACGTCTGTCTTTGCCCTTTTGATTCTTCTTCCCGTGACCCTTGCTTTTGTAGCTGCCATCTGTAACAGCTAAAACATTACCACCCGAGGAGGATGATTCAGATTGCTTCTTCAAAGAATCTGCCTCCAATAAATATGCAATCGCCTCGTTGAAGTCGAGTGTAGTCTTCCCGACAAGGATGTTCATCACCAGTTGTTCCCATGACTGTGGTAGAGATGATGCTAAGAGAACGATCTTATCGCTCTTGCTGATCTTCTCCTCCATGCTAACCAGTTGTGTGACAAGCTTGTTGAAGACGTTGAGATGGTCGACGAACCTTGTGTCTTCTTCCATGCATAATTTGTACAATTGTCGTTTCAGCACCCACCTGTTCGTCAGTGACTTCGCCATAGACAACTCTTCTACGATCTTCCATAATTTCTTCGGTGAATCTTCATTGATCACTGAATACTTTATCTCTGCGGAAAGATTCAGAAGGATTGTATTGACCTCCTTGAGCTCCATCATCCTCCAGTCACCTTCAGACATCTTGTCTGGCTTTTTCCCTTCAAGAGCTTCGATTAGCCCTTGTTGGACGAAGACATCCTTCACCGTGCTTTTCCACACACTGAAGTTGCTTCTACCATCAAATTTGTCAATATGATGACTCCCCACGTTGCCAGTCGACGCCGCCATGTTTCACGTGCCTTCAGTACTCGCTAATCGTCTCGTAGCAACCTTTGCTCTGATACCACTTGTTGGGATTCACACAGAAGCCACCAAGCCCAACAAAACACCACATGAGATACAACCTTAACTTGCACGATAAAAGCGACAACGGCCTCCCAGTCAACAGGCCAAACCGACAAACAAACAACCAATGAGGGAACTGAGTTGGGAAAGAAGACCACAAAATTCTATTAAGCAGCTCCACAAAGATTACAAAGATTGTCGCTCTCCCACAATCATGTACCACAATAGAATTACATACTCCACTCTCACTCTCTTCCTTTTTGACTGTCTGTATGTCTTCCCCTGTATTGGCACACACAATGTTTGACATTATTCGGAACACCGATAACACATGGTGTCTACCTCTATATATACAAGACATCCCCATGTAGGGAAGTAAGAGAATTTCGTCTCGATAATAGAATATGAGAAGGATATAATGATTGGACTCCACATTGCACATTAATTTTCCTTTCCTAATATTGTTGGACTTAATTCTAATGTAATTAGGACAAGAATCAAATCCTAACACTTACCACCCAGTCATCTGTCTCATTGGAGATGCGGCGCCGCCAACCTTAGGATACTGCCTATGCTGGTGGCTGTGGCGGAAGGGAACCTCTTCAGGGACACCAACTTCGAGTACTGCAATGCTATGAAGGCTGCGGGGAAGGACGTCGAGGTACTTATGAAGACCGGCAGCGGACACAGCTTTCAGCTGGTCCACGAGGTCACGGCGCGTGGCAACGGAGCTAGTAGAGGCAATCAAGGACTTCGTCAGTCGACACTGACTGGTGAGTCGTGGTGACTTTTCACCATGGTGAAAGTACTTGCAGGTTCAAAACCCCTCGGACACGGAATTAATGAACGACCAATTTTGAATTAAAAAAAATAGTCAAAAACCGGTGGGTAATGTCACGTGCTATTTGATAAGAATAGGAACCGCCGCCTTCTAATAAAATCAGGAACAATAAATCTGGACTCGTCGAATTCATGGGATTTTTATGTGTGAAAAATGCAATAAGTCATCATAGTATACTCAAATAAATTATCACGTATATCATGTATTGTTTTACGAGATGTCTACATATAATTTAACCATTGTTCTTTCTAGTTGTATATAGGGTGAGCAAAATTTGATTAATAATTGACTAATCGAATGATTAATTTTTTAGACAATTTGGTTAATCGACACTGACGGGTGAGTCGTGGTGACTTTTGACCATGGTAAAAGTACTCGTAGGTTCAAAACCCCGCGGGTATGGAATGAATGAACGACCAATTTTGAATTAAAAAAAAAATAGTCAAAAGTCGGTGGGTAATGACACGTGCTATTTGATAAGAATGGGGACAACCTCCTCCTAATAGGAACAACCTGCTCCTAATAAAATCAGGAACAATAAATCTAAACTCGTCAAATTCATGGGATTTTTATGTGTGAAAAATGCAACAAGTCATCATAGTGTAACCAAATAAATTATCACATATATCATATATTGTTTTACGAGATGTCTACATATATAGTGTAACCACTCAAACGCATACCTTACCCTTGTCCTTTCTAGTTGTATATAGGGTTGAGCAAAATTTGATTAATAATTGATTAATTGAATGATTAATTTTTAGACAATTTGATTAATTCAATTAGGGTGTCTAATTTATTTCAGTCAATTACTTAAATGGTTAATTTATTGTTTAAAAATATTTTATATTTGGTTAATCAAACTAACTGAATAGGGTCAATTTATTATGGGAAAAAAATCATACACATATATGCCCATCTAGTTATACTTTTATTTTAGAAAACCTCCATATTTATATTCTAGTCATGTTTTCATGGATTATATAACACTACATTATATGTAATACTAATAATTGCTCAAATTTTATGAGCATTTTCATACAATATTGTTACAAGAGTGTTGTTCGGTTAAACAAAATATTTTGACTAATTTACCTATTGATTGATTGATCATAATCAAATTAACTGACATAACTCAATTAGGTTAATAGTTAAAATCCCAAACCATAAATTTATCATTTAACAGAAGTGAATTGACCATAATTGAATGAATTAACCGAATGTACACACCTAGTTATATACTAACCTAGACTCATTTATGGCTCAAAGCTTTACTCTTGATTTTATAGCTTCAATTTTTTGTCATTCTTATTAAAAATTTACATTGCATCCCAACTCAAACTTCAAATCCTTTTCTCATCTTACAATCTGATGAAGGATTTCCATCAAGGCCCATCTATCCTCCCCCAATATAACAAAAAAGTGACACCAATGTTGGGGCTAAAGCCTAAACCTTTCAAGTATAGGAAATGGTTGTAGATAAGACTCAAAACCCTTCCCAACCAACTAGTAGTGTGGCTAAAACCCAACACATCAAACCTAAGTAATATTTATGGCTAGGTTCCTCCCTCTACTAGACATATAGTGGAGAACAATATAGGTAAGACCTATCATCTATTACTAGCACACCATGAATGTGGTCATGGCCCATCATTTATCAAACAACAAGAATTGGAAAACCTGACATCACATGCATGATATCTCATAGCCCATCACATCCTTCAACTTCTCATTACTCATATTTCATCATATTACATAAGGTTATGAATAAAATTTAAACGATCATAATAGCTATTCATGACATTATCTCAATTTTCAATGCCCTTTTTTCTTTTATGACTTATGTAGAACATGTGGGTTACTCCTTCATTCTTATTATAATTTTATTATATAGCTATCATGTCATGCAAGTAGAAGTTTTCCCAATTGAAAATTTTAATAGTGCACCAAGAAAACATGCCAAGTTATTAACCATACTCAATATTATTGTCTCATGAATCAAATAGAAACATGTATTTAGTTAAAGTTTCACAAGTAATTTTACACTATGCAGGACAATTTAACTTTAGAATCATCAAGATCTCTTAAAGGTTACAAATGATAAAAGCATTGTATGAACGCTCATCATAATTATGTAACTTCATTGTAAATGAAGGAATTCATAATATTTCTTGAATTAGATGCATTAAGCCTAGAAGATGGTTCAACACAACTAATCAAGAAATAGAGTTTATGTACCATCTAATAACATTTGAAATATTCTAAATGGACAAATGATGAATCATATTACCAAGCTATTCATGATTTAAAAATTTCTCATCCTACCATTCAACATTTCCAGATGGAATCTCAATAGACATTTAATTGTTGACGATTACACAATTATGTCTAGATTTTAAGAAAGACAACCAAAAACTAAGAGGTTCCCATTCACCTACCTTCATACCATGAAGTTCAAGTTCCTACGTCCAAAGAGTAAGAAAGGTTCCAAATGATCAACTACTTCAACCCATCTATCCTATATAGGTCCAAACTAGCCAAATGGAGAAGAAAAGAGGAAAGAAGAAGTTATTTAAGGATCCTTATGGTCAATAATGTCTGGTGTGACTCTTAGTAATCACCTAAAATGATTATTAATGATGTTCTCAAGTTGAATAAAGATGTTACACAAAACCTTATCTAAAAAGATTTAAACAAACACAAGCTATAATAAATATACTTTAACGTAAAGGGCATTCAAACAAGCATTCATTCATATTTTAATATTTTGCAAGGGTTTCACATATGCTATTTTCAATCCTACAACAATAAATACTTCATATGGTTCTAGAAATATATACAGTCATACATTTGATTGCATAAACATTTCGTTTAAACAAACACACCCATAACATCCTAAAGACCCCCAATACATGAACATCCTTATATAGATTGGCCAACTAGACTTCACATGTATGTGAAGTCACAAATCTATATATTCATAATGTGGAATGGGTTACTAGGCTTCATGACCTAATAAGTTGTTCATTGTTTAATTAGACAATGTCTATCTGATCATATAAGACATAAAAACTACTAAACACAATTTTTTATTTGACAGAACAATTATGATTCAAGATAGTCACTAACTATGATTGAGATAAATTTATAGCAATGTACTTGGAAATAACATAAAAATATCATGAGAATGTACTAACAAGAATTAAAAGAAATGTATGTGACAACTGAATTTTCCATTTTAATTTATGCCTTGAAATCATTGGACTTGTACCTAGCCAAGTAGAGCTCAACACGATGTTCTCACATGCATGACTCACCATTCCTGCCTTAGGGTTTGTCTGGCCACCCTAAGACCACTAACTCAGACCAATTTTTCCATAAGGATATTTAAGAGAATATATCATCTCTACCTTCTCATTCAAATACTTTGGTACACAGATGGGTTGTACCTCATCACATATAACAGATCACATGTCACATTTCACACAGATCAGGGTCTATATCTCCTAATCTTTCTTATTCATTCTATGTAAGGGAGTCTATGCCTTCATCACACCTATGAGGCCCTCCCAACCCTCTATAGATTATTACTTGGGATCTATTACAATCTAAGTCATCTATGAATGTATATAATCAATTATATGGTAAGATTCATTCACCTTTCTCAGCATAGATGTAGGATATGGTTCATGGTGTTCATGTCATTGAAATAAATTAAATTAGGTATGTACATCTTAAAATTAGGTATCTTACCCATATAAAAGCTATTATATCATATAATTGATTATATAGTTCACATGGATTGCTAGTAGAGGGAAAACTAGGGTGTTGTTGAATTAGCAAGAAATACAACAAGTATCTTGGGACCTCTCTTTTGATCAGCATAATGTGAATCACTAGAGAGAAACCCTAAACCCAAACCCATATTAAGGATCAAAACACCAGATTCTTGTTAAACATGTTTATACAAAAAACACAGGTGAATTTTCCCGTTTCTTCATAAAACCTCATAAACCAATTTCACATCAACGACAACATATCCGATCACCACAAATCCTATTAAACTCCTTTAAGACCATAATCAAAACTATTGATCATATGTGATTTAGTTTACATATCTTGCATGTACATCAAAGAATAAACTCGATCTAGAGCCCATCTTGGGAAAGAAAGACTACCTGGACATTCTAGTCTAAATTATTCTATTTACATCTTTGTCATGATCTATTCGTTGGATAGCATTATACCTAAAACATTTGATACAACTTTGTGAGACTCATATAGACACCTAGTGAGTGGATACCTACCACTCAAGATGAGTACATGCATCAACATCAAATTAAGTATAATGAACATAAAAGAACTTGCAGATATAACTAAGTCTAACTGATAGTTTTAGTAATCAGTACATTTAGTTTATGAAAATAACTTGATCGATCAATAAGATATTCATGTAGTCCATAACTCTCAATACATATTTAAGATATATCTATTAACATATCAACAAATGTTCTTTACTTTAAAGTGACAATATTATTGTAGAAGTGGCAAGTTAAAATCAAAACAATCAAAATTATGACATAACAAAAACATCATCTTTATGACACACCATCACCATACTAGGAACAAATACTATAGTAATGAAGGTGAAGTACACATGAGACATGTCTACCGAACATGGCTATTCAAATTGTAGGAAAATACAGCATTAGGTAGGAGCAAAAACAAAACTTTTACTAACATATTTCCCATTAACCAGCAGATCGCGTCAATAACTATACGATGGGAAGGATGGTTTCATGAAGCTATACCTGATCCTTGAGCAAGTCCATAAACAATACTCATCTATGTAGATGTGTACTCTATCTTGGACGGTGTCTTTACAACTCCTAGTCACACTTGAACTCATCTGACTGCTCCTCCACGGACATCTGACTTGGGCAACTACATCAGTAGCTCCTCAGATCTCACCACAAACTGTGAGTTGACATTGCCCTCCTAGCAGCAGCCAACAGACTCCTACCTCTAGAGTAGTCCACACAGACCAACTAGAACTCCTATTATCCTGTAGGAACGGACAAGAAGGAGTTTTCCCTCCCATTGGTGTACTAGTCACCAACATGTTCTCCCATAACAATGATCCTCAGTTGTTTCTCTCTCGTGGCTATCCCTCCCTAGTCGGGTAGGACTTTCCTGGGCTCTCGTAGTTACCACAACCAGAGAGGACAACACTTGTTAGAGCAACTGATTCTCAATTTTCTATGTAGTAGTTGTGTTCTGGGAAGCCCCCAGTACCCCTATATATATAGGAGGGGTTAGGGTTAGGGTTCCCAGTCCCCAGCCAATGTGGGACTAAAACGAGAGTGGAAAGGATATGTAGATCTTGAATTTTTGCAACTTTATTGGAATTTTCACAACCTGTGTGCAACAAAATGGTCATCTCACCCAGTGAGAAAATCATCTCACGCACAAGATGGTTGTTTTACAAAGTGAAATGATCATTTTGCACCTTCTAGTTCTGCACATATGTTGGCAATTTAATTCCAAATAGTACTCAACTTGACATACCCATGAAACGGGCATTTGGTGAAACTGAGATGGGCATCTCACACCAAACCAAATGGTCATTTGGTGCAACTAAGATGGGCATCTCAGACCAAGCCAGAAGACCATTTTTTACAAGCGAGATGAGCATCTCACAGTGCAGGTCATACAGAATTCCAACCAATGTACAATACAATCAACCTGACACTCCAAGCAACAGTCTCAACACTTAAACCAATCATTTGGGAGTCTAGTTAGCTGATCCATTGCATGAATTGAAATACCTAAACACTTTAGTAATCAATTCAATAATCATTCAAGATCAAACTCCTCTTCTAGTTGAGTTCCTATCTGTGTGACCCTATAGGTCCCATATCACATTGGCAGTGAATGTCCATAACTAGCTTATGACATCACAAGCAAAGAGTGATGCCTAGTCACACATCATTTCTACCCAAGTGAATGGAAATATGGGGAGCAACTTCAACCTACAATATGTGTATGGTGTTACAATGTTTGTATAGTTCCTTTGTCACTGATATATAGATTGAACTAAAGGCATGGAGCAATCATCCTCATTATTATTCAATCTTGTTTCTTAAACCAAAGCATAATGCATGAGATATATGTGAGCTCAATATCACACATTGACTCACATGTGTATGGCCATAGTTTTCTCAGTTTCACTAATTAAGAGGCCTTGGATATCATACTCCTGTCGGAGGGAAAAATTCCATATCTATCACTCATAGTCAATCCCCATGTGTCAAAGTTACCCAATCATCACCGTCATAACAACCCATGTTTTAGGACTGTGTTTGATGATGTCAAAGTGTACCCAACATGTGATGAGTGCAGTGATTTCAGGTCTTAGAACCACAACCATCACCATCACTGTGAGACCTGACTATGACTTCCATGATGATGGCTTCCATGTGTCAGTCTCACAGTGGGTCTGTCTGATACATTGTTCCCTAACATGTATCTGTGTGTTTGGTTTGATATTTCCATATCATGAATAATGAGATTTAGTCATCAACCAACTCACACTCTAATCTTATGTGTTATTTTTGTCTATCTACCTTCCACAATAACAACTGATGAGGTACAACATGAGAATGTATATACTCTTAAAATCTGTATGATCTCATTCTTCCAAGTCACATACTTGAAGACATATGTCACTGAGTAATATCATTCTCTAGACATTGATTATGTGATTCATTATCTCATAATTGAATATATAAAATAAATTAGAAGCTTGTCTTTATTATTATCAAATCAGGTATCTAATGCCATATCCCAATCATCATATGATTGGCTCTTTGGGCATACATACCAACAGACTCCCACTTGCACTTAGAGCCAATCACGCACGGATCTCATTCCGAGTGACCTAACATGACCTTCATGCTTCTACTACACAAGTGCTTTTATAGCGGGTTTAGCAATGTTTGCCTCAAGTCAGTATTTTACAATTTTAACATCTCTTATTGTATGACTACTCATATGAGATGGAAGTGTCATAGTATGATATCTATGATTCCCAGTCTAACTAGTAGCTCCATTGTTGTCATTTGTATTTCTACTGTGTCATCAATGATTTGGAACCTCACACAAGTTCACCCATATGAACTTCTTGATCCATACAATATCCTATGCTATTTTCATAACACAAAGATACTCGACTTCTTTTGTAGATTAGGAAAATTGTGATTAGCTCAGAACCCTTTCTAGCTTACAGTTCTCATTTAATGTCAAACACCATTGTAGTTATTTTGTCAATTTGGAAGTTTTCATGAGTGTAACCCTTTACATCCAACTCTTCCTTATTACCATAACCAAGGAACCAATCTTTTAAGTGTTGCATTAGAACATAAGGATGTTCATTATGGTATTCCAATGACTCTTACTGGTATATGACATATACCCTCTCATCATGTCCAATACATACAAGATTGCTACGTAGGTATATATGTGTCCTCTCATCATGTCAATACATATGAGATGGTTGGATATCCTCCCGTCATGTCCAATACATGCGAGATTATTGGATATCTTCTCATCATGTCCAGTACATATGAGATAATGGGATAAGTACATAGCATTGCATTCAAGACAGATCCAATGGCATCTATCCATGTGTCCATGTTCTTGACAATAACTAGGACACTAGGCTCTTGAAATACTAACTTCATGGATCATGGACAAGTTTTCTCTCATTGAGTATTGCATATAGAACCCTTCAACATCTTACCAATGTATGTGGTTTTACTTAGGTGAATAAGCTTTCCAAATCTATCTCTATAGACCTCGATCCCTATCACATAGGATGCTTCGCCTAAACCCTTCATATAGAAGGTACTTTCCTTCCCAGATTTTAACATTTGCAGGATAAGGACATTATTCCCCATCATTATGTGGAATAGAAATATACTCCCACTAAATCTTTTATAATCACAGATTCCATCTTCATTTGACTCAATTCAAACCATTTGACTATCTTGTCAAATAGAAGATTCCAACTCTGTGATGCTTGCTTCAATCCACATATTGACCTTTGTATCTTATAGACTTTATTTGCATAAATGGATATATAAAACCATTAGGTTGTGTCACATACACATCCTCTTCATTATTCCAATTAATGAATGTAGTTTTTAAAACCATTAGGTTGTGTCACATACACATCCTCTTCATTATTCCAATTAATGAATGTAGTTTTAACATCTATATGCCAAATCTCACATTCATAATAAGCTGCAATAGCAAGCATGATTCGGATGGATTTAACCATGGTAACTTGTGAAAGGTATTTTCACATTCAACAATTTGAACTAGTTTGAAACTCTTTGCAACCAATTTAACCTTCCATGTTGGTCTTCTTACAAAGACCCAAATGCACCCTATGGGTTTTAGCCCTTCAAGTCGATCCACCAAGGTCATACCTTGTTGGTTTACATGGAGTCCATCATAGAACTCATGGCATCAAGCCATTTTTTAGAATTTGGTTCCTCAATAGTTTCTAGGTAGGCAGTTAACTCATCTCTATGATCAACTTACTGCCTTCTTGAGTTATAAGATATCATAATCTTTCAAACTCAAGGCATTCTATTCAAAACTATGAGTTTTGTGTTTACATAAGGAACTTGAGATTCCACAATAGTTTGTGATTCTCCTTGTTCCTATTATCCTCTTTAGGTTCAATGTTTTCTCATATGTCTCGAAGATTTTGAGTTCTACTTTTACTCCCAGTGATTCCTTTGGAACTAATTGCCATTTAGGAATTCAAACATCCTAGAAACATAAACTCTATTGTCAGGCTAGAATATAAGTAGTATTCAACAAGATAACATTCATGTAATTTGTGGATAAAACCCTTTAAGAAACTATTTTCTTAAATAAGATTTCAATCCCAATCACTACAAAAGACTCATCAGGACACTTCCCATGCCATATGTCATATGGTGTCTTTTGAACCATTTTAGACAGTACATTGTTTAGTATTTAAGCATGTACCCAAATGAAATTGTAAGATTAGCTAGATTTTGCTGATAATCTCACCATGACTTAACATGGTGTGATACCTTCTTTCTAACACATCAATATGTTTTAGTTGGAGTTCATTATGATACACTATCATGATCTCCCAGAAGGTCCTAAAACTCTTGGTTTAAAATATTTCAACATCGATCATATCAAGGTATCTTAATACTTTTACCAAGTTAATTAAGTACTTCATTTATGCTCTCCTTGAACACTTCAATAGATCCAAACTTGTATTTCATTAGATACAAATTTCAATATCTACTGATCGTATCAGTAAATATAATGAGGAACTTTTGACTACCTTTAGCATTCATCGAAAAGGTCTATGTACATCAGTATGTACTAGTCCTAATGGAATAGTCGATCTCCCACTCATCCAGTAAAGATGCTTTTGTCATATTGCACAACAAATAAGACATGCATGTCTCTAATGGTTCAGTAACCGAAAGAGTCTAGATAACCATTATATGGATTCTAGAAATGCATCTCT
This sequence comes from Alisma plantago-aquatica, assembly GCA_963693085.1. Taxonomy (NCBI): domain Eukaryota; kingdom Viridiplantae; phylum Streptophyta; class Magnoliopsida; order Alismatales; family Alismataceae; genus Alisma; species Alisma plantago-aquatica. The sequence goes on along the minus strand of OY856413.1, from coordinate 235,963,994 downwards.
CATTTATGCACTCTAGATGATGTGCTATAGGTATTCAATGTTTGAGTTATCAAGTCATTCAATATATGTGTCATACACATTTGTTTTTACAACTATCAAGTATAGTTTATGAGACATAGGGCATTGTCATAAAACATCATAATGTTCTTGTCATACAAAACATATGATGTTTGGAAAGTACACAATAGCAATTCATTAATTCTATTATGTGCCCATGAATGACAACCTTTAACTATAGTGGCAGCAACCCTTGCTCCATATAGTTCTAGCTTACTTCTTCTCAGGCCTTGAAGTAAAGATCTCTATTTCTATCTTCTTCTTGAGATCCTCTATGAAGAGGATAATTCATTTCCTAAGTCCAAACAAGTGACAATGGTGGTACTTTGTTTTCTTTATCCTTTAAGTGAAAAGGAAAAATTCCTTTTACACTTACCCTTATCCATATGTTGAGTGTAGAGGATTTGGGCTTTAGCTTAGATTTAGAACACTTCCTAGCATCACTTTTGCCCTAGGACTCACTTCTGCTGATCATCATCAAGGATTTGTCCTTCTTCTTCCTTGCTTTGGCATCAACATGCCAAGCAATTGATACACTAACTATATGATTCACGCAACACTTGCATAATCATATTCATATTCAACTCTTGACCTAAGAGGAATCCCAGTCATTCCACATGTCCAATCATATTGAGCACATTGGGTTCTACTGGAACTCCCTTTGTCAGTTTGTACTCAATTAGCACTTTGGAGACATTATACTTTCTTTATATGATTCTTGAGATGTGTTACCATCTCGAGAATGTCCATGTACTCATGTTTTTCATGCAAGTCATTGTTCATACAACATAGAATAAGTATTTTGATGTCTATGGCATCATTGGTATGCTTCCAATAAGCATCCATTTAGCCTTACACGCATTTGGAGTGGGTTCCTTTGGCATTGGTCTATCAAGGAAATAGAGCTTTCACTCATTGATGAGAACATTTCTAGAATTCCTTAACCAATTGTGGAACTTTATCCCTTTTTTTTCTTTTTAAGGACTAGTCACAATTTGAACGTGTTTGTGTTTGACATTTAATTCTACAAAGAAATATTGCAACTTTTTAAAACATTTTTTATTCAATTTGATTTGATAAATTGTATGATATTAATTAGGTCTTTAATTAATTATCGCTCCCACTATTTTATTCAAATTGATAGCCCTCAATATCAATTCATAATATTACAGTGTAAAATATTCTAGTGGGCCAAGATCCATATTTCATCAAATCATAAGTCAGCTTTGGCTAATCGCCCACAACATGACTATTTAGGTAAGCCATCATGCCAATTGCATCATATGCAATTCTTGGATAGATGATATGCACAACTCCTTTCCATGATCATATACATGCTTCTGGGCCCAGACACTCTGAGAATCACCAGTCAAGCATGCCCCAAAAGCCAACATAATAATAATGTACCCCACTTTGGAAACACCTACATCATTACCATCACACTTCCATAAGATAGACGACGTACCACGCTTTGGCGTCACCTATGCTTGGTCGATCAAGATTTTCATGTGTGTCACTTTTGGAAAACATCTAAGACTTGATATTATAATTGAGGGAGTTTATATATATAAATACATATACTTTATTCATCACCACATATATAATACGTATCATATACATGCTATAACCACAAATGAGAACATGAAATAAATAAAACACACAAACGATGGTTATGGATATCCAATGTAATTCCTTAGAACCATAAGGAATTACTACCACCTATGGTCCACACATATGCAACCTATTGTTGGTGACAATCTGTGTTTGAACCAATCCGAGTTGATCAATTCAACTCTTAAACCGGTCGGCTCACCTCCTGGTCACTTGGTTGGGTTCTTCTGAAACGATCATTTGGTTCACAGGTCCCAATAATGTATGGACACCTCCAGTGAGTCCGTTGGGCCACCATCAATTGGTTCATCCCCCTATCATCTGGCCTCCTCAGTCCTCCAGTCGATCAGGTCATCTCATGAGCTGGTCATTTTGTCTTGTGCAAATTGTCATCTCATGTTGAAACATAAATGAAAACTATCCTATTGCTTATTACATTATTTATGGGAAAGCCTTAAGTTACATTCGAGGGGAAATAGGAAGAAGAGCATTAATTTACATGTGGAAAGGAGAGAGAGACTCGGTACATAGACTGATTAACAATAGGATTAATAACCACAACCATGCATACATAGATCTAGGGTTTTGGCCATAACCATGCTTTTCATCCACCATAAAAACTGATTTTATGGCGAATATATATATATATATATATATATAATATATGTATATATTTGTTTGGGTTCTTATGTGGTGATTTAGATGGACGTGCACATTAACCAGTTTAAATATTCACATCACATGCAATAAATAAACTCGATAAAACCAAAATCCGATCATATCGATTATCCTAAAACATAATTAATTGACGTGGCTTTGATACCACTATTGGAAAATATGACATCATGTAGGTAGTGGAAACAAAAATTTTATTGACATATTTCCCATTAACCACCAGATCACATCAATAACTATGCGATGGGAAGGATGGTTTTACAAAGATATACCTAGTCCTGGAGCAAGTCCAGTGACAATCCTCGTTAATGTAGATGTGCACTCTGTCTTGGACGGTGTCTATACAACTCCTAGTCACACTCGGACTCGTCTGACTTCTCTTACATGCATATTAGACTTAGATAACTGTTGTAGCGACTCCTCAGATCTCGCCGTAGACTACGAGTTGATGTTGTCCTCCTAGCAGCAGCCAACAATTTCCTACCTCTATAGTAGTCCACATGATTAACTAGAACTCATGTCATCCTATAGGAATGAACATGAAGGAGTTGTCCCACTACTATAGAAATAGCATTCAGTGTCACTTTTCTGGGCGTCGGTTATTAAGGAAAACCGACGTCTAACATTTAAGGCATCGGTTGTTTAAGCAACCCGACGTCTATATTCGAAGACCAGCCAGACACAGGTACCGCTTTGTATTAAGCGTCGGTTGTTTATAAAAAACCGACGCGTAAAGTTGCCCGTGAAATCCATATTTCGATCAAAAAAAATAGTGTCATTTTCAGCGTCGGTTATATACGTAGCAACCGACGCCTATGTGCGATGAAAATTTGCGCGAAAAGTGTCACTGTCGGCGTCGGTTATCCTTGTATAACCGACGCTGAAAGTGGTTCCCGTCAAATAATTTCATGAAAATATCGTCCAATTGGACGTCGGTTTTTTCTAACAACCGATGCTAAAGATGTTTAGGCGTCGGTTGTTGTAAACAACCGACGCTATTTGAGAACTAATAACCCGCGATCGCCCGACTCTTCCCCTTTCTTCTGTTTCATTGCTACCCTATTTCCCTGTTGCGGCGATTTCTCCGGTGATTTTGTGCTGCTGCTGCTAGTTTTCTCCGGCGCTTCTCTCCGGCGCTCCATCTCCGGCGTCCCTTCTCCGGCGCCCTTCTTCTCCGGCGCGTTTCTTCTCCGCCGCCGCCGCCTGCTGCTCTAACCGCCTGCGTCGCCGCCCTGCTGCTCCAGCCACCTGCTGCCCGCCCTGCTGCTCCATCCGCTGCGCCGCCGCCACGCCTAAGAACCGGCGCCGCCGCCATGCCTGGTGCCCTCCTGCTTGCCCACCTGCCTGCCCTAGCTCCTTCCTTTCTTCCTGCTAACGCCCGACGTCCTGTTTCTACTGAGGTTAGTTTTACTGATTTCCTTGCTGCTTTCAGTGATTAATGATTGATACTACTGGTTAGTATTTCTTTAGTGATTAATTTAATTCAACAATTCATAGTTTGTTATTTACAATAACTGATCTGCTTGCCGATTTTAATGATTAGAGATACTGATTAATAGTAAGTATTGATGAATACTTAGTTAATTACTAATTTGTTGATTAGATATGTATAGAAGTTCTTTATAAATATATTTTTTATATACACATACATGTAATTTTGTATAAAATTCATGATGTAGTGTGATCTTAAATCCTAGAGTGTACCCCTTTTGTTCTATGATGGTACCTATGACCCTAAATACATCCATAAGGGTCTATTGTATCCTAAAGAAGATTTATTTCTTCCTTCTGCCCTAATTTTTATTTGGATCTTAATCTTATATCGCTTACTCATAAATAAGGAAATATCCTCCCTTATGACCACCTTGATGTGTATGTCCCATATAATCCACATGTTGGACCCTAATGATACAATTTTTTTATGTTGAAAACGAATGTATGTTTCAAGTGTTGAACCTAATGTTGGACAATGTGTTTGTTATAGGTGGTACACATTTATTATATATAAGAATGACATCACATGTGTTTGTTGGCCTAGAATGTGAACAATCATTGTTTTTTATATTACTTGTACATCGGTATAAATTAGAATGAACAATCACTAAATTATGTACTGTTTGTATGGAGTCCGGCTTCATTGTAGATATCTATTATTGTGTTTGTTTGCCTAGAAACCCGTCCAAGATTGACTCATTAGGAGTAAATCTTGGATAGTCCCCGGTTTGGGACTGTTCTTGAACACCTAATCTCACTTAGGATGTAAGTGTATAATGTGTATTGAGTTTTCGAGAAAATTTTGGTAGCATTTCCCCGTTTGTTCTCTAAGTACATATGTACTTAGAGAACAGCGGGGAAATGCTGCCGAAATTTTCTTGAAAACCCAATACACATTATACACTTACTAGTGAGATTAGGTGTTCAAGGATGGGATAGGTGGTACACATTTATTATATATAAGAATGACATTAAATGTGTTTGTAGGCCTAGAATGTGAACAATCATTGTTTTTTATATTACTTGTACATTGGTATAAATTAGAATGAATAATCACTAAATTATATACTGTTTGTATGGAGTCCGGCTTCATTGTAGATATCTATTATTGTGTTTGTTGGCCTAGAAACCCATCCAAGATTGACTCATTAGGAGTAAATCTTGGATAGTCCCCGGTTTGGGACTATTCTTGAACACCTAATCTCACTTAGGATGTAAGTGTATAATGTGTATTGAGTTTTTGAGAAAATTTTGGTAGCATTTCCCCGTTTGTTCTCTAAGTACATATGTACTTAGAGAACAGCGGGGAAATGCTGCCGTAATTTTCTTGAAAACCCAATACACATTATACACTTACTAGTGAGATTAGGTGTTCAAGGATGGGATAGGTGGTACACATTTATTATATATAAGAATGACATCAAATGTGTTTGTAGGCCTAGAATGTGAACAATCATTGTTTTTTATATTACTTGTACATTGGTATAAATTAGAATGAACAATCACTAAATTATATACTGTTTGTATGGAGTCCGGCTTCATTGTAGATATCTATTATTGTGTTTGTTGGCCTAGAAACCCGTCCAAGATTGACTCATTAGGAGTAAATCTTGGATAGTCCCCGGTTTGGGACTGTTCTTGAACACCTAATCTCACTTAGGATGTAAGTGTATAATGTGTATTGAGTTTTCGAGAAAATTTTGGTAGCATTTCCCCGTTTGTTCTCTAAGTACATATGTACTTAGAGAACAGTGGGGAAATGCTGCCGAAATTTTCTTGAAAACCCAATACACATTATACACTTACTAGTGAGATTAGGTGTTCAAGGATGGGATAGGTGGTACACATTTATTATATATAAGAATGACATCAAATGTGTTTGTAGGCCTAGAATGTGAACAATCATTGTTTTTTATATTACTTGTACATTGGTATAAATTAGAATGAACAATCACTTGTTTTCCTAATATATACTTGTTTTCTCTGATCATAGAATGGATAGATCATGGATGTCCATTCGTAATCGTTGCACCCCAGAGTTTATATCTGGTCTTGATCAGTTTATTAGATTTGCCGAGGAACATAGGAAAAAACCTACAGATAGGTTCTACTGTCCATGTAGGCATTGCGGTAACAACTTGAAAGTCAACACTGGTGAGGAAATCAAAAGTCATGTCATGTGCAACGGGATTGTACAAGGCTATACAGAATGGCACTGACATGGAGAGATTTTAAAATCGAAACCAGTAGATGTCGATAGCAGTGCTTGGGTGGAAGAAGAAATAGCCTCTGATGACGTAAATGTGAACGAACCAGTTCCAGCAGACATCGTTGATGCGATGCTGGATAGTTGTAGGGTAGAGCACACCGATCCACCTCCTATCTTTACAAACATTGTGCATGATGCTGAGATACCGTTATACACAGGCTGTGCTAAGTTTACGAAGCTTAGCGCTGTGTTGAGATTGTATAAGTTGAAAGCTAACAATAGATGGAGCGACAAAAGCTTCACTTCATTGTTGACTTTGTTGAAAGAAATTCTTCTTGAAGGAAACGAGCTTCCAATCTCAACATACTAGGTAAAGAAAATGTTGTGCCCAATGGGAATGGAGGCCAAGAAGATACACGCATGCCCGAATGATTGTGTATTATTTCAAAAGGACTATGTAGATTTGAAAGATTGTCCAAAATGTGGTGCGTCACGGTATAAATTGACGACTTCGGGGGAGTCCAAAACTGGTTCTCCTGCCAAGGTGTTGTGGTATCTACCTATAATATCACGGTTTCAACGCTTGTTTGCAAATCCGAAAGATGCGGAGAATTTGAGGTGGCATGCAGATGTTAAGAAAAATAATGATGGGATCCTACGACATGCGTCTAATTCCCCACAGTGGAAGAAGATTGATCTATTGTACCCTAAATTTGGTGAAGAAGATAGGAATCTAAGACTTGGGCTTTGTACAGATGGGATGAATCCGTACGGGACATTGAGCAGCCAACATAGCACTTGGCCAGTCATGCTTGTTATATACAATCTTCCTCCCTGGATGTGTATGAAAAATAAGTACGTTATGTTGTCATTGTTGATATCGGGCCCTAAACAACCCGAAAATGATATCGATGTTTATCTTGAACCTTTGATTGATGACTTAAAGAAACTTTGGGCTGAAGGTGTGATGACCTATGATGCTTCAGCAAGAGAGACATTTTGTTTGCACGCTATGTTGTTTTGCACTATTAATGACTTTCCAGCATATGGGAATTTGTCTCGATATAGTGTCAAAGGAGCTAAAGCGTGTCCTATATGTGAAGAAAACACTGATTCAATAAGACTAAAACATGGCGGCAAGACTGTATATCTTGGTCATCGAAGGTTTCTTTCAAAATTCCATCCGTATCGTAGGAAGCGCAAAGCATTCAATGGATGGAATGATGAACGGAGTGCACCTAAACCTATACCAGGGGATGTTGTTTATGAAAGAGTAAAAGACATTGTCAATGAATTTGGTAAGAAATCACAATGTAGTATGGCCACACGGCGTGACAATTCTTCATTCAAGAAGAAGTCAATATTTTGGGATCTTCCTTATTGGAGTTCTTTGACAGTCAGACATTGTATCGATGTAATGCACGTTGAGAAAAATGTCTGTGATAGCATCATTGGTACTCTATTAAATATACCAGGTAAGTCAAAAGGTTTGCAATTACCAGACTTTGTTTCTTTTTCAACAGTCTATGCAGCAAAGTTATTGACCCTGATACTCTCGATAATTTAGTGTGTTTTATTTTTGTCAAATTTTAGGTTGATGCACCTGTACCCACTGAAGCACTGGAGCAACTTGATGCGTAACACCAAACACTTAACAAGAAAAGGGGCATCACTCTGTTGAAGAAGTTATTAGCGCTAAGTGGTAGTGGATCCAAATTGGTGGTGGAGTTTGATAATGGAGGAAATCCAATTGGAGTGAACCGCAATAATTTTGTGAACTATCTTGGGTGTACCACTCGGAGCCATTGTGGTGTTAAGTATGACAATTGGCATAAAGTTCCTCAAGGGAAAAAAGACTTGATATGGAAGGATTTATGCGTGAGTTATTATTATTTGCAATTCTATTTTTTAGATTACAAATTCTATTATTTGCAATTCTATTTTGGATACTAGTTAATAACATTTCTATTTTACAAAATCTGTTTTCATTGGATGAGAAGTTGCATCGTAAAAATGTGATGCAACGCGCTGGAAAGATGCTTAGGAATTATAGGACAAATCTGAATAGAGAATACATAAAATAGGGTGATAAGAAGAAGAAGTCAGCCCTTGAACAATGGAACTTCTTGGACAAAGAAGATTGGGACAATTTTGTTGCTTCAAGAAAATCTGAAGAATTCAAGGTATTAGGCGTCACTCCTAATTTAATTAATATACATTGTATTCACCTATTCAAGATTAGCATTTAGTGCTACTAACCAAATCATTAATGTGCATACTAACTAGGCCCTCAGTGACGCACAAAAAGCAAGACGTGCACTGAATGTGCATGACCACACTATGGGTCCAAAAGGCTATGCAAGCGTTCGCCAAAGACTACAGGCGGAGTCTGCGGCTACTCAGGAGTCTGCTCCTACTCAGGAGTCTGCCACACCCATGCCTCGCCATGATATCTGGATAGCTGGCAGGCAAAACAAGAAGGGTGAAATAAAGAACCCTGTAACTGCTGAGGCGGCTGCAAAAATGGTAAAATAACACTCTTAGAGAAATCGTTTGAATATTGATTCTTTGTGGTGTTAACTTACCAATTTCTATTTATGGTGATTAGCGGGAGCTGCACGAGCAGAGGAAACAAGGCACGTTCATCCCTCAGGGCACAAGGGATGAATTGACAGTTGCTCTGGGTAACCCAGAGCATCCTGGACGTGTTAGAGGTGCCGGCGCTGGTGTTGGCATCAAAGCATTCTTTGGGCCATCCCAGCGCAAACCCAGAGCGGGACTTTCTCAAGAAGAGGTAACATATTCTTTTTTTAGAATGTTACTGCAAAAGGAAATTCATTAATAAGAAGCTAATGTTTCTTTTATCCATGTATAGGAGAATAAGAGAGTTGAGGATTTAGTTGCTAAGAAGGTCAACGATGTAGTTGCTGAGAAGGTCAAGGAAGAATTGCTGCGGTGGCAGGCATCTCAGGCTTCCAATACGCCTATGGCGACCCACTCTTCTCCTGATGCACAGACTGCGAGTAATCCTGGAGACCCATCGCCTAGCACGTATGCTGTAAGTATTGTTTATGACATTGTAGTTAGTCTTTTCAAGTTGTTATGTTTTCAAGATGATATGTATATATGTATAATATTCTTTACGTAAATTTGTAGGCATTGAAGCCATGCCGCTTAAGAATGCAAGACTACATTGTTGCAGAGGCGCAGGCTTACCCGTCCCTTCCTGGGGCAATGTTTCATGGGACTCCAATGCCACAGGGCTACGTTCGTGTGAGCCCGATACGTGTGTTACCTGATTGGAGAGAAGCTACATTGCCATATCCCCACCCGGATATTGATAGACTTGCTGATGCAGAAGGCGGGGTGATATTGTGGCCCAAAGCTGATGTCGTCTACACGACTGAAATTGTAAGATAAATTTACATTGATTTAGACTGTTAATGTGTATATATGATGTCAACTGATCTGAAATTATATGTACAGGTTATAAAGAAGACACCAGGAGCACCTAGGCCTCCACTTCCACTTCCCGCATTACCCGATTGGGTTCCAACTGACCTAACATACCCGTTAGGTCCTGCTTGTAGGGGAATGGCATGTTGGCTACGGGCACATAATGTACATTGCCCTATAATTATTTCTTTAGATGCAGATTATGCAGGTCAATCATACGATAGCTCTTTATTTATACAAGATATTATTGAGCTGTTTATGTATGATTGGCTGAATACATCAATGATAGAGACATGGATAAGGTGAGATCTTGTTTATACATCCATATACCTTGTGTAAGATCCGGTGATCTAGTTTCTTATATATTAATGCATACGCCTATATGTTTTGCAGCTACTTAGTCGAAGATCATTGCAAACAATTTGCATTTGATCATTTGGGATTTTTGATTCCATCATTGATTAGTTTGGTAGCTAAAGACCCTGATAATGTTCAACAATACTGTATAGATGCTTTTACAATTTTTGGTCAGCAAAAGAAGACGATAATAATAGCTCCATTCAATGTCAAGTAAGTTTACTTTATTTATAATTTGGACTTAAGAAAATTCCATTTTTATTTTGCATTTTGAGTTATTAATTGTTAACTTCTTACCTCTAGCGGTAGACATTGGGAGTTACTAGTTATTGTCCCCGGGACATTCACTGTTTATTATCTAGATCCTGCGGGGAGTACATTGAACCCTAAAATTGGACACGTAATGAGAATGCCATTATTCTGGTGAGAAATATTTCATTTTTATATCCGTTAACATCTTTTATTACATTACTATTTACTTATGCAATTTATTGTGTTATATTAACATGTAGGGGTTCAGATGCATTCAAAAAGGCTGGAGGAACGGTCCCAAGGAAAAAGAACCAGCCAATAAATTGGCAGAACGTACAAGTAAGTTCCCGACTCGAATATATATATTATTGATGTGAATTGTGCTTAGTTGTATTATTTTGTATGTTTCAATTTATAGTGTGCTACACAAGACAATGGTTGGGCATGCGCATACTATGTGATGCGATTTATGCAGATGATTATCAAATATGCCGCATTGGACATCGATACCATACATGAGGTATTATATATAGTCTCATTAGTTAGTATGCAATATATCAATCTTATCTTATTTTTATATTATTACTTATATATATACATCATTCTCTTTGCAGGTGTTTAAAACTGACAACACTACAGGTAAACGCTTAAAAAATATACATGCTCCATATACGATGGAAGCATTAAATGAAGTAAGAGAAGAATGGGCAAAAGCCATACAAGCAGTGGCAACTGTAAGATATAATTGGGATGTTGATAGCGATAATGAATGATACTTTGTAAATGAATATTTCTAAATGTTAATACATGTATTTGAATGTTTCTATATGTGTGAATGTGAGAATTGAATTGATGTCTGAATGTATGTACATGTATGTACTTGTGTGAAATTTTCTTTGTGACTTTTGCAGGTTTGCGGCCTATTTGTAGGCTGATATCAATGGATGTCATAAACCTGCAGTTCAGAAAACTGAACTGCAGGTTCTCATCCTACTGACCAGCCACAGCAGGCCTGCAAACTGATATGAAAAAAAAAATATAAATAGGCGTCGGTTATTTAATGAAAACCGTCAGCAAAGACATACAGCGTCGGTTATTTATTGATAACCGACGCCTGATGTGGCCAAAGCAGTCCTGGAAATGGCATCGGATATTCGTATCGAACCAACGCCTATTTAAACAACAAAGCGTCGGTCGTTTGGTATATAACCGACGCCAAAAGGGTTCACACCACAGAAAACGGCGTCATCTAGGACACTTTATGCGTCGGTTATCAACTAAAAGACCGACGCCTATTTAACCTATAGGCGTCGGTTTTTTAGTAAATCACCAACGCAGAAAGTGCCCTAGATGACGCCATTTTCTGTGGCGCGAACCATTTTGGCGTCGGTTGTCTACTAAAAGACCGACGCCTATAGGTTAAATAGGCGTCGGTTAAAAAACCGACGCCGAAATGTTCGACCTTTAGCGGCGCCCACATAGGCGTCGGTCGGAAACCGACGCCAAATGGGGTTAAAAGACCGACGCCAAATGGGGTTTCTGTAGTAGTGTCCCTTGCATTGGTGTACTAGTCACCAACATGCTGTCCCACAACAATAATCTTCAGTTGTTTCTAACCCATGACTATCCCTACCTAGTCAGGTAGGACTTGCATGGGCTCTCATGGTTACCACAACCAGTGAGGACAACACTTGTCAGAGCAACTGATTCTCAATTGTCTATGTAGTAGTTGTGTTTTGGGAAGCCCTCAGTACCCCTATATATATAGTAGGGGTTAGGGTCAGGGTTCCTAGTCCCCATCCAATGCGGGACTAAAGCGGGAGTGAAAAGGACATGTAGATCTTGAATTTTTGAATCTTGAATTTTCACAACTTTTCTAGACGCTTCACAACCTGCGTGTGATGAAACGATCATCTCGCCCAGACTTTTGCTCCTTCCAGTTCTGCACATGTTGGAAATTCAATTCCAATTAGTACTCAACTTGACGTACCCCTGAAACAGGTGTTTAGTCCAACTGAGACTGGCATCTCACATCAAACCAAACGTTCGTTAGGTGAAATTGGGGCATGCATCTCAGACCAAGCCATACGGCCATTTCGCACAAGCAAGATGGGCATCTCACAGCCCAGGTCAGGTAGAATTTCAACTATTATATAATACAATCAACCTGACACTCCAAACAACAATCTCAACACTTGAACCAATTGTTTGCCAGTCTAGTCAGCTGATCTATTGTGTGAATTGAAATACCTAAAGACTTTAGTAATCAATTCAATTATCATTCAAGATCAAACTCCTCTTCTAGATGAGTTTCTATGTGTGTGACCTTATAGGTCCCATATCACGTTGGCAATGAATGTCCATAACTAGCTTATGACATCAGAAGCAAAGAGTAGTGTCTGCTCACATATCATTTCTACCCAGGTGAATGGAAAGTTGTGGTGCAACTTCAACCTACAATCTGTGTATGGTGTTATAGTGTTTGTATAGTTCTTTTATCATAGATTTCCAGGTGGAACTAGAGGCATGGAGAAACCATCCTCATTATGATTCAATCTTATTTCTTGAACCAGAGTAGACTGAATGAGATATATGTGAGCTCAATATCACATGTTGACTCACATGCATATGGCCATACTTTTCTCAGTCTCATAGTCTCACTAATCAAGAGGCCTTAGATATCATACTGCTATCGGAGGGACAAATTCCATATCTATCACTCACGCAATAAATCTCTAAGAATCAAACTCACCCAATCATCACCGTTATAACAACCCATGTTTTGGGACTGCGTTTGATGATGTCAAAGTGTAGCCAACGACATGTGATGAGTGCAGTGATTTTAGGTCTAAGAACCACAACCACCACCATCACTACGATACTTGGCTATGACTTCCATGATGATGTCTTCCATGTGTCAGTTTCACAGTGGGTCTGTCTAATACACTATTCCCGAACATGTACTTGTGTGCTTGGTTTGATATTTCCATATCATGACTAATGAGATTTAGTCATCCACCAACTCACACTCTGATCTTATGTGTTATTGTTTTTGATCTACCTTCTACAATAACAACTGATCAGGGACATCATGAGAATGTATATACTCTTAACATCTATATGATCTCATTCTTGCAAGTCACGTACTTGAAGACATACATCATTGAGTAATATCATTCTCTAGACATTTATTATGTGATTCATTATCTCATAATTGAGTATACAAAATAAATTTGAAGTGTGTCTTTATTATTATCAAATTAGGTATCTAATGCCATATCCCAATCATCATATGATTGGCTCTCTTGGCATACATACCAACACAAATGACAAGTAAATCCAAGTCATTCACAGTGGATATTAAATCACAACATGAAGCACTTATCAACATTTAAGATTAGATTCCACACTAGACAGATACGAATAAGGAAACAAATTATCTTCATAAAAGAATGATTAATATCCAGCAAGAAACATATCCATCAATTGTAGGTCTATCAACTTGCAGTATAAGGCATGTAACAAACATTCAATTCATATTCAACACAGATTTCCATATTTAAATCATTTTTCCTAAAAATACTTGACTTGTATCTCACCAAGTAGAAGTTACCATGCCTGATTCTCATGTTAGTGACTCACCATTACCATCTTAGGGTTTAGCCTACTACCCTAAGACATCAACACCATACCTCGATCCATCGAAGGGTTGCCTAAAAAGGCTCTGGTCATCATCTCAGGTACATAAGATAGGAACAAACATAATAGAATATCACATATCGTAAATTTCACATAAATATCACATATCATCATATTTATCATGTTCACAGTTTCCATTTCATCAAAGTCTATTCCTCATGGACATAGACTTTTACAACAATAGATCTAGGGCAAAATCACACCAGATGACTTCGCCCCAAATCTTGGTGGTCCAACCTTCAAGGTCTAGATTCATACCCCAAAAATCCTTCTCATAATAATTTGATTACTACAAGGAGATAAGATTCATTTCCCCAAGGTGACACTCAGGGGAAACTCACAGTATTTAGGGCACCAACTAAATGTATCATCATTTCACTTGTTATTAATCCCTTTTACTCATATGAAAGAAAATTCACATCATCATGTGCATATTTTAATGCAACAAGAATGACATGAATGAAATTAGGTTTAACAAGAAAGACAATGATCAATACAAGAAGCACACAAATCTACAATTTGCAACATAAATGATTCTTTTCATTTCCACATTATTTACATAAGTCATCATAAGTGGGATATCAGCCCGAGGCATCATCTCATTATCCAACATTTACCCTAAATAGGGTTTCTAAAATATAGTCATCACATGTTAATTTAATCCCAACATATCTCTTAGTAGTTCATTCCATATCATAGCTATCATCAAATATTCATAGAGACATTAGAACTAGAAATAATATAAGCATATAGAAATATTGAATCATTCACCATGCCTAAAGAAGGTCTATCATACAACATTTACTTATTCCATCCAATTTTAATATGTATAAATAAATGTCAATGCATAAAAAATATAACACACTCATTACCCCTATTTTACTAATTTTCACTATTCAGTTAGGGTTACTGTTCAACACATATATGATCTCCCTTGAAATCCATCAGACTAGATTTTTTTTTAGAATACAATTTTGTTGCCAGACAATTAAAACCAAAGAAATCATTCATGTGAATCACTTCTCATCCTTGAACTTCATCTTGGAATGGAATTGAACTGTACTAATTCATTACTCATTATTGTCACATAACTCTTAATATTAGGGTTAGAATTGTGTTCTTAGATCCACAAAGATCACTACTTAATCTTCTTCTTGTTTTAGGTTTATTACTCTTTTTTTTCATGTCCATTACATCATTGGAATAATTCATTCTCAATTAATTTGATAAACAATGTTTTCTCTTTAGCATCCCTTAAAGTTGAACTTTGTGTATTTATTTTAATGTAGGTAACCTCAAAATAACCATAATAAATCGATTATAGACTTTGTCATGCTCTTTTAATTAATTTAATACTTAACCTTTTATCACGATTTAGTTCACTCTTTTCCATTCCTTTCCCGCATTTGGATGAGCATACCATATCATTTGACTTTCAAATACATTACATAATTCCTCCATTTCATACAAGACTACAATTTCATAAATGGAATGGATTAGGATTACTCCTTATTACTCCTTAATATGTATGCATCTATAGATCCATCACTATGTGACTTGTATAAAGGTCTAGCATCCATGTGGGGTTTACACATATTCCATAGATTATACTAGAATACATGCATTAGGATTGTATCATCGTAATAAGATTTATCACCTTCAATTGAAATAATGACACCTAAATTGAGAATCTTTAGACATTCTGTAATGAACTGGAGCTAAAAATCTTACCCTATTCCATGTTTAGAAAACTAGTAAGATTGGTTTCTTAGATTTCACCAAACAAGGATATCAATTAAAACACATTTAGATAATAATTTAATTATGCACCAACATGTAAATAAAATCATGAAATATGCTACATATTTTTTTCTTTATTAACATGATGACTAAATGAAAATGAATAATTTTTTTTGGGGTAGAAATATTATCATATAATTTAATTAAAGTGGAATAAATAAACTAAATATGTTAATTGTGAAAAAGGTGATTTTTTTTCATAATAAATATATATATAACTCATTTTGTAACAAGGTGACACTAATAGGGCCAAAGATGTGGAATCTAGTTGGTAAAATTATTGATATATGATTGGTCACAAGTTTGAAACCCCCGGCCATAGATGAATGAAAGGAAGGTGAGATTAATAGGACTTAATTAAGTGTTGATATAATATTGTGATCAATACAGCGATAATGTGTCAAAATTCCTAATGGTGCCATAAATCATAAAAAGAAATAACATAATAAAAATACAATAGTGAAAATTTGTTCTTTGGGTCCCAATTTCCTTGGGAGCCAAGTTTCACATTGTTTGCATAATAATAACTATCTTAATTTTATTTGGAAAAGAAAATAGGATAAAAGTCAAAAGTGTTAAATAAATTACAAAAGTCTCTAAAAGTGGAAATAAACCTCAAATTCAAAATCCACACACCAGGTTTAGCCTATCTATAAATTTTTATCTAATTTGGACAAACTTGCCTATCCTAGTATAGTGTAGGAGAGAGAATGTACATTTAATCCAAAAATATTAAATAACATGTTAAATAAAATCAAAAGTAAAAATGAATTGTAAAATCATAATCCTCATGTTTTTAGTTTGCTTATGGGCCAAGTTTCACGTTTTTAGGAGTTTTTAGATACCTCAAATTCATTAAGGAAATAGAATGTATGAGATAATCTAAAAGAATTAAATAAAATCCTAAAATTCCCCAAATTGTTGTTGTAACTACTTATATTTGGTCTCACTTCCATAGCATGCAAGAAGAAAGGGGAAGACGACCCCCATAGAAACTACCTAAATGCCCTTCATTTTCCTTTTTGTTTTATTTTTTAAGGGCAATTTTGTCTTTTTGCATGTGTTATTATTTCTTTGGACGAGTGCCTCTAGATGCTGACTGGGTAAGACAACTGTTGGTGATTGGGCCACCTCAGTGGGCCCAATCTCAGTGATTGTATTAGTTTTGTTTACATGTAATTTCTCAATTTTTTGATTGGCTAAAACTTCTACAATTCATAACTTTCTCTCTATTTATCCAAAAGTTACAAAAGAACATGTATTAGAATCCTTGGAATTTTATCTACCTTTTGTTCGTGTTTTTAAATGTCTGATCTCAAACGTTTAGAAACATGATTTTTATGGTTTACTAATCTATATTCACTTAATAATAATTTAAGAAAGATTTTAATGGATAAAAATTGGATCTTGGATCAAATCCATGATCAGTAACCTTGTAACTACTTTATACACTAAAATCATGAGTAAACCTAGGGTTTTCTGAGGGTTTGGATTTCTACGGTTTCACCTAATATAAATCATTAGATCCTAATTGATAAATCAAATATCATATGTAGGTTTGAGTTGACTCTAGACTTGAAATATTAGTATTTGATCTCTGACTTAACACTCAAGTCAAGGTATGATTGCATCCCACATTATTTATATATTGATCAATTTTACATTCCTCTCTATTAATGTATGTTTGGATGTCATATTATTCTCTTTAGTAGTACACCTAGTTTCTTACTCTCTTGACATACTAGCCTAGACAATCTTTGTCTTTTGAGAATTTATTCCATGTGAAACATTCTACTTGATTATGATCTAATGATCAAACTATTTTGTTGGACTATCTTTTGACTCAAATCTGTACCTTTATGAAACCCTAATTTTTCCACTTACATGGTTGATGATTATACTATCTATTTTTTTTATGACAACTTTTGTTCTATAAAAGACTAAAATTTATACATGCCTCTACATTTTTTCATATTATGTGATTCAGTAGCCCTAGAGTAGTGTAATTACATTGGTTTTCATGTTTTATGCTCATGTTATATTTTTTTGATGGAGGTTGTGTGCCCCATACCTGTGTTTTGTACCCACATTTACATATATGGGGGAGGTGGTTTTGTGCCATAATCTATTAGGCTTCAAGGTTGTGAGCCTTGGCCACCATTATTATTTATATTGTTCTAGTTCTACGTTTATCTCACATGCATGCAGGTGATAATTCTTGTGATGGTTTTTGTGCCCAAAAAGTTATATGTGCTTGTGTAGCACAACCTTTATGTTTTATTTCATGGCAAGTAATCCTCTCATTTATTATCTTTTGAAATTCATATTCTTTTATGCCCAGTTAGGTAGTCCTTTTCTTTTCCTTTGGGAAGCCTTGCTTAATTGACATCCTTTATTTTATACTATTGATCAATGCTCAATTTAGTATGCACATACCAGTGTTTTTCTGATGTATCTACCTTTTTCCTTTTTGTTGGGGTACACTTCCAACTCCTAGTGTAAGTCAAGGAGAAGATAACCAATTTGGACAAGGACCTCACCAAGTATAACTGAAACCTTCTGGGAGACTTTCCTGAAGTGATTGGATGAACCTCCACTGATCCTTCAGTTCAATTGGTTTTCTTTATATCACCCTGCGTGGTGAAGTTTAGAGACAATACCAAATTCTATAATAGTTAGATATTTTATTTTCACTGCTACATTTGGTTACTCGAATCATTCTTTTGAATAAAATGGATTATCATCCCTTTGCAAAAAAAATTGTAGTGGTGTTTGTAATATGGGATGTTTCCTTTTATTTAATTTAGTAAGAAGTCAATCCCCTCTCGGGTTCCACTCCTTACAAGTATGGTATCAGAGCCATTTGCGATCAATTATCTAACTATGTCAAATCTTTTCTCCCTACGATGTTTACCTTTTTCATTGGTTGCTTATACCTAGTACCCTTTCCTTATGCAAGAAAACTCTTATGGAGGGAGATAACTCATCTGTTGACAACCTAGCTGGTTATGAGACACCCCAAAACCCTAACTATAGAATGCCAAGGATGGATCCACCCTTTACTAACTGGAAATCAGCCATCAGTAACTTAGGATACCCCAACCTCTACTGCTGCTAATGTGGGAACTATCTCTCCTGAATAAGAGTTACCTTTGTTGTGACAGTTCCTTACCACTACTATGGTATAAAATATGAACACTCCTCCTATGTCTAAAAAGACCAAGGAGTAATTGTTAACCGACTTCATGAAGATGCAACAACCTTACTTCAAGCGTGAAGGAGAACTAGAGATGGTTGATAAGGCTGATGACTTGGTTTTAGCCATAGAATGGACTTTTGATGGCATGGCATGTCCTTTGTATCAAAGGCCAGGTTTGCATCTTATGTTCTAGAAGGACCAGCTCGTGTTTGGTGGAATGGAATAGCAAGGACTCATGACATCTATATTGTGACCTGGGAACAATTCTTAGTGCCTTTTCATGGGAAGTACATCTGCATCGTTGCCCTAAAGAAGAAGGAAGCAATAATTCTACAGTCTAACGTAGGGTTCCTTATCTATTTCCACATATGTGTAAATATTTCTATTGTTGAAATGTTATGCTTCTGGACTGAGTGAGGATCATAGGTCTGACCTATTCTTGTAAGAACTTAACTACAATTGGGTCATGCTCTTGTCCCACTACTTCCCCTAATTTTGCAATAGATGGTTGACAAAGCTTTAGCTGTTGGGTCTTATCATGGACATCAACCTAAGAAACATGACAAAATGAGAAAATTCTTAGGTAATGATCAGAAAAGGGACAAGTGTGCTAAGTGTAATGGTTACCATCCTCTTGGGAAGTGTTTCTCATGGTGGAAATCAAGATAGACCTCGACCTGGCTCTCAAGTTGTATGTCATCATTGCAATGAGCCTGGTCATATTTGACCTAGATGTACCTACCTTTGTGGTGGCGTGCACCCACTCAACAATAGCCTCAGGCACCTCCTTAGAACAATGGAAACAATGATGGAAGGGGACCAGTTGAAAGATGTTCTGGAAGGGTCTTTGCTTTAGATGGCCAAGAAGTTAATGAAGAAGATCATGTTGAAGGTAACCCATTATCTCCTAGTTAGAACTTACGTGGGATAATGATAGTGTAGATTCATTCTAGATCATTCCTTTGGCCTATGGTGCAAGGAATAGAAAAACGAATAAAAAAATAATGCTTAAAATATGATTAATGAGATATTGGATTATTAATGAGAGAAATAATAGAGATAATGGATAATGTGTTAAAAGTAAAACTTATTGGATAATAATAGCCTCATATTCATTTTATTGGGATATGCTTTGGCTTGGAGGCCAAGTTTCACCAATTTAGGGTAATAATAACCATATCTATTTTATTTAGAAAAGAAAAGGGTGTTTTTCCTTAAAATTATTAAATAAAATATTTAATGACTCCAAAAATGGAAAATAATCTTAGATTCGTAATCTGCATAATAAAATATGCCTTTGGGTAATTTTTCATTCAATTTGGAGTTAAAAGGGTGAATCAGGAGAGAGAAAGTGTGTAGAAACTTCAAAATATTAAATAAGTACACAAATAACTCCAACATGTAAAATTGATGGCAAATTTGTATCCAACATATTAAATAAGACTTATGGGTGAAGTTTTATCAAATGTGAGTAATCCTATCACCATTAATGTAGGAGGAAAGAGAAAATAGTATTGACTTATGAAACCCATTAAAAGTTCTCAAAATGCAAAACTAATTCCATATTCGGATTCTACACCTCAAAATCAGCCAGGGTTTAATTTTTTATTAAATTTGGAAATTGTTTAAGCCCTCAAAAAAAGAAAGAGAAAAAGTAAATAAATGTGTTCACACTATAGCCGAATTTGATTAGAATTTCCATTTAATCTGTCATGCCAAGGTTTTTTTAATTTGATCTAGTGCGTGATTCTCAACCATTGTATTTTTTATTCGACGGTCCTCAAATCATCTCCTACCCGCGGTCGGACTGCTATAGTGCCGCCGGGTGATTTTTTTTTAATCCACTTTTCTCAGTCGATATACAACCTTTTTTCATGATTTCTTTTGCATTGAGTTTGTTGAGAGATTCCACACACAATTACCCCTCACACAAGTTCTATTTCTTCAGATCTAATAAATGCCCAATTTTGGTCTCTAAGATCTCTCACAACCATGGAGGTTTGCCCTAGAACTCCACCCTTGATATAGGGGACTTCACCCCTAGCTTCGCCGCACCTTACCCTAACCTTCCCTTCTTCAAATTTCTTTGTTTCTTGTGCTTGTCTCAGTCAGTGGCCAGGTTTGTGAGTTTGGCTTGTGGCAACCTGTTCTCCTCCAATGCGACATCTCTGACCAAATCACTTGTCTCGGTGAGTTCGTTGAACCTCCTTCTCTTCTTCCGCAATGTTGGTTTCGAGTTTTATCGTGAATATGAGTTTTGCCCAAATTGGGGCTATGTTGCACGTGCAGCCATGGACGAGCAGAGAAGGAAGAATCCTCCTAGTCCCTTTACCTTTTTGCCCCCGACTTCTTTCAGTTGTCTCATTTTCACACTAAGGGGTATAATGGTATTTTGGTAAAGTTTCTCTTTGAGTTGAGCAGGGTCAACTAAACCTTGACCAAGACACTTACAAGCATCCCATTGGACCATGTCAGCCAGCCCCACTCACTCTCTCTCTCTCAGATTATCTATTTGGCTTTTTGGTGATTTTTGATTGGCCGATTTTATAAAATTCATATCTTTTGATGTGGTTGTCCAAAAATTATAAATAAATACTCGTTCTATTCAGAAAAATGCAAGATTTCTAATGGTATTGGTATTGTTGCCTGAGTCTGATGTTTTAAAGAGGTGATTTTAATGGGTCTAATTAAATAAGTAATAACTTGTATAATTCATAACAAAATATTTATAAGTCAGAAAAATATAATAAAATATGTTTTGAACTCAAAAATATAACATAAAACATGACATGGTTTTGGTAACCTAATTCACATATAATAAAAAGGCAATTTTTAGGGTTTTGAATAATCAATGTAGTTCTAACCTTAATTTCACATACATGATAGTAGGTGCTTTGGGAACCTAGATTTAGATCTAGAAGTAATCTTGTTTTGATTAAGACTCTATGAAAGGTATGAACATCTTATATTCATCTTAATTGAGCAATAACCTAAATTGTCTTTCTTTTGGTCCTATGGACAATAGCCTAAGAACCATATCTTTTTCTTTTGAAAATTATACATCATTTGGAGTACCCTACTTGTTACTGATCTTGTGATCATAATATCTTCTTGACATTCTTTTAGAATCTTTATTATGCCTTGTTCATTATGGAACTCAATTTGTTGTTATATGCCCACTTTGAGGTAGATGATAATGATGATCACTTATGTGGTGATTAATTTATAAAATCCGACTATAGCTTTTTACTTGCCTCACTATTAAGCATGTTGTGTGACTTAGTAGCCCTAGAGTAATATAATTTGCATTGGTTTTGGGTTATGTGCCCTTATTTGTTATTTTTGGGATGGTGGTTATGTGCCCCATACCCGAGTTTTAAATTTATGAGTTTTGGCCCAACTTTTTATAAATTTGGAGTTTGGTTATGTGCCAATCTCTATCAGGTTTCAAGTTTATGAGACTTGGCTGCCTTTGTTACTTATGTTGTTCTAGTTCTATGTTTATCTCACCTACATGTAGGTTGTTATTGGTTTTTTGCCCTAAAAACTTTATGAGTGTTTTTGTTGCACCACTTTTATTATTTTTATATTGGCAAGTATTCCTTTTATCATATGCTTGTGATTATTTTCTTTTATGCCCGTTTGGGTAGTTCTTACCTCTTTGAATGGGAAGCCTTCTATACTTGATGTACCTTTTTCCTAATATATAATGTTCAATTACTTTTTAGCATGCTCATACCAGATTTTTGTTGATATCCTCTTTTCTTTTCCTTTTGTGGGGTACGCTTCCAACCCCAGGTGTTGGACAAGGAGAAGGAGATCTAGGAGGACCTAGACCACAACAAGTGTAGCTGACTTCATGGGAGACTTTACTTGAAGTTGTTAGGTGATCCTCAGCTAGTTCTACATATGTAGTTAGTTTTCCTTTATGTCACCCTGCGTGGTGAAATATTAGTATGATATGAAGCTTTGTAATTGTTAGATATATCTTAAATTCTGTTGCTACTTTGTGTTATGATACAATCATGTTAAATAAATTTGGTTTCATCCCCTTTTGAGAAAATGTTTTTGTTGGTGGATGTTGCCTCCTTATTTTTAGTAGGGAGTGGATCCCTGTGGGATCCCACTCCTTACATATATCTACTTTTTTCTCACACCCGCACACAAATTCAGTTCATTTTGCCTTCCATTTAGCCTCTAATTATACCTAACTTGCCATCTTTTAGTTATTTTACTTGTTGCATGATGTAGATTGTAGACACATGCTTAGAATGCCAAATTGGAGATAGCCCAACTCAAATCTGACCTTAATGGGACCCCCCTCGATTTGTAGCTAATTCAGAGTTCATTCTTGAAGAAACAACATTGCACACAACGTGTCTTCTTTAAGACACGATGTGTGACTTTCTAGAAGAGCTCACAAAATAAAGAACACGACGTGTCTTATTTAAGACATGATGTGTAAGATTTCAGCAGACTCAACAACTGAAGTACATAGAAGCTACACATCATGTCTTATTTAACACACGTCATGTCCTCACGATCCAGGGGCCAACCCTGACATTCTACTAATGTACACGGGTGTATATTCAATCAAACATGTTGTGCACCTTATGCTTTGTTCAATTCCATTGACAACCACACGTCGTGTCTCTCATGAAACATGTCGTGTACTTCTCTCAAGAAGTAGTTAGCCACCAAGTTATACAAAGAGACACGTCGTGTCTCCTCAACGACATGTTGTGTCGTTATCAGTTTCTATAGAAATTAACAATAACTGTCCCTCATTTTAAAAGTGGAATGCAATCTTTTGGGTATTTATCACTCATCATATGCGAGCACTTTCCATCCAAGAGAAGTTCCATAGCAGAGGAAGGCGATTTGGGGTGGAAGAAGAGGTTTTCTTGGAAAAGAACCTCCGTTCTACTTCATTTCTTCTCTATTTCTTCTCCAATGGTGCAGCAGAGCTTCTCTCCTCGTGCAAGCTTCTTGGGAGGAAGAATTGTGTGAGTTGGAGCAGCTCCAAGGATAGAATCTCATCCTCTAGTCAGAGTTCTACTTCCCCTTGGCTACACTTTTGGTTCCTTTAGCTTTTTCTTCCCTTTATCATTCAAAACTCTAAAATTTCTACAATGTGTTTGTGCATCTCCATTATGGGTGAGTAGAACTCTTTTCTTTGGTATGGGAGAGTAGATCCCATGTAATTACTCATGTCAACACAAAATTTATATCTTATGTTAGTCAATTTGTTTCTCCATGAATGCCTACAGTGATTTTTTGCTTGTATGTTTGCATGGCCACCTTTTATACATGTTCTATGCTTTCTTGTGTTATTTGGGAGAATATATGAGGAAGTAGGGAGTAGGATTCATGACAACATGTTCTTGACCATGGGTATGGATAAAGTATGTTGAGGGTTTCAAATTGTGTTCAAATCTAACATAAACATGGGAACGTTATGCTATGAAGAGAACCATATCATGCCACTGGGAGGTGCATGATGATGAAAATCTCCTTGCAAAGTTGACTGCATGTTTTAATTTTGTTGTTATGCATGGTGTGATGGTGTGGTAGTGAAATTCCATGCCTAGGATTCTCCAATTCCTGATTTGAACTAAACCAAG
Organism: Alisma plantago-aquatica; assembly: GCA_963693085.1. Lineage (NCBI taxonomy): Eukaryota > Viridiplantae > Streptophyta > Magnoliopsida > Alismatales > Alismataceae > Alisma > Alisma plantago-aquatica. The sequence continues at coordinate 235,939,561 of OY856413.1, read as the reverse complement.
CTCATATTTGCTTCTTGCCTTTAGTTACTTGTAATCAATATGACTTTTGTAAACCAACCTAGATTAATGAAAGTTAATAATTTTGTGCCTAACTAATCTAGCTCCTTCAGTTCGACACTCAACTACATTTGAGCCTATACACTTGTGAGTGATAAGAGAGTTGAGATCTTTCTTTCAAAACTCCAACAAGTTTTTGTCTCCGTTGCGGGGGAGCTATGATAATATTAGTTAGAGTAGAAGAGTTAACTAGTAATTGAGACTAAGTCATCATTTATGTATTTCATATCGTGGTAGCTGTTAGCTTTTTTGAATCTTACTCTATTTTGCTTTTCAGGTTGCATGCATCGTTCTAAGAGGGGTCTATAGACATCAATCTTTCTAGACTCAGAAATAGAGCGAACCTTTAGTAGCCGTAGGAGAGCAAGGAGGAGTGAGAACTCTTCAGGTTTGGGGGAATCACATCCTTCATCAATGCAATCTTCACCTTCACCACCGCCTTTACTCGATCCTCTTCAAGAATCAGATATGGAGGACAACCGTCCACTCAAGGATTTCACTATGCCAGCCTCCATCAATATTTGTGGGGCCATAGATCATCCTATAATAGAGGCCAACAACTTCTCCATCAGCACTACAATCATGCCAATGATCCAACAAAATCTCTTCGGGGGAACTCCTATGGAAGACCTGAATCTTCGCATAGCATAGTTTCTGTAGTATATGAACACCTTTAAGATCAACGATGTTCCATCTAAGGGATTATGCTTACTCCTATTTCCATTCACTCTACGCAACCAAACCAAGGCGTGGCTCTCTTCATTGCCTAAACATTCCATCAAGAGATGGGATGAATTATTAAATTCTTTTCTAACCAAGTATTTCCCTCCTAGCAAGACAGCCCAACTAAGGAACTAGATCACAAACTTCAAGCAACAAGGAGAGATGCTCTATGAATCTTAGAAGAGGTTTAAGCATCTCCAACACCTATTCTCCCACCACGGTTTAACCAACTAGTTTTTGCTACAAACTTTCTACAATGGGTTATTCTACAACATCCGTATATCCATTGATGATGTTGCAAATGGAGCCTTGATGAAAAAGTCATATAGTGAAGCCTATGTTGTTATTGAAGATATGGTACTCAATCATAGTCAATGGAGTTCAGAATGGACCAGTCAGCCATTCTCTTCTTCCATCCTAACTGAGAAGTCCAGCGGGAAACATACTGTAGACACCGCAGACTTGATTTCAGCCAAGCTTGATGCCTTAACCTAGAAATTTGAAAACCTGGACATTCACTCACTTCAAGCAGTCGAGCAAGTATGTGAGGTGTGTGGGATATCCACCCACAACTCTACCTCTTGTTTTGCACAACATTTGAATGCCACTAAATCACCAAAACAAGTCAATGTTGTAGGCAATTTTAATAACAAACATGCCTACAATCCTTTTTCTGAGACCTATAACCCAAGATGGAGAGACTATCCAAAATTTTCTTATAGGAACAATAATTTGCAGAACCAACAACAAGGTAAAGCTCAAGGTCAACAACCTATGAGAAACCGCCAACCAATGAATGACAACTGTCAACAACCACTGGGCTAAAACAACAACAATAGCAATAGGAACTTCAATCAATTTCAACAAATGACTCCTCCACCACAAAAATCCATCCTAGAAAGCCTCCTTGAGACTTTTTTCACCACATAGATCTAGCAAAATGATGAGTTACGAGCATATGGCAATCTTCTGAAGGATGCTATCACACTGTTGTCTTCTAAGGTTTATGGGATTGTTACCCACACCAAGATGTTGGAAAATCAGATAGCTCAACAAGCTCCAGCCAACCAAGGAACATCCTCAGGTTCTTTTCCTAGTCAGCCGATTATGAATCCCAAGGAGACTTATAAATCTGTAACTTTAAGGAGTGGAGCAGTCATAGGAAGGCCTTCACCTTCTTCTATGAGGAAATATGAAGATGTTGTGGAGACTACTGTCGAGGAAACTATTGAAAATAAAAGAAAGAAATCCACTGGAAATCCGCACCAAGGTGAATCTTCTAGCAAGCCCAATGCCCCCTTCCCTCATAGGTTTTCTAATACAAAGGACGATGTGAAGTTCGATAAGTTCATGGAAATTCTGAATGAGCTGTATGTGAATTTGCCTCTAGTTCAAGTCTTAGTTGAAATGCCCTCCTACACCAAGTTCTTGAAGGACATATTAATAAAGAAAGGAAGATGTGGTCAAGTCGAGATTGTCATGTTGTCTAAAAGGCTAAGTTCCATCACCAAGAACCATATGCTTGAAAAGCTAGATGACCAAGGTGCCTTTACTCTCCCTTTCAAGATAGGAGACTCCACTTTTGATAAAGGCCTTGTTGATCTTGGAGCTAGCATCAACTTGATCCCGGTCTCTTTGTGGGAAAAGCTAGACTTGGGAGATTTGAAGTCGACCTCTATGACAATATAGCTAGATGATCTCTCTATCAAGCATCCTAGAGGAGTGATTGAAGATGTTCTCATACAAATAGGGAAGTTCTTCATTCTATGTGACTTTATAGTTCTAAACATGCATGAGGACCCAGCCAATCGAGTCCTATTCGGAAGACCTTTCCTACACTCTACAGGTTGCTTAGTTGATGTAAGAGAGGGAAAACTCACTATCAGAGTTGGAGATGAAGAACTCATATTCACTGTTTATGATGCCACGAAGGAGCCCAACTTCAAGGAGTATCTCTATCTTATTGATACTATTAACACACTGCTTGAGGAAGAGAAGAATTATGTCAAGACCACCCTTGATGATCTTGAAGAAGAAGATGCAAATGTCATTTCCAATGAAGAAATTCATGAAGCTTTGAAGACCCCACCAAGTGAAGAAGATTCTAAGAAGAGTGAGGAAAGCAACACCCTAGATCCAAGTAAACAAGTAGAATTAAAACCCCTCCAACTGGGGTTAAGGTATGCTTTCTTAAGCCCAAACTCCACTTTTCCGGTTATTATAAATGTTGAATTGAACAATATTCAAGAAAAAAAAACTCTTAAATGAACTTAGAATCTATAAAGATGTGATAGGTTACTCCATTGATGACCTCAAGGAAATTAACCCATCTATCTGTATGCATTGAATAGCTTTGGAAGAAAATGCTAAACCATGGATAGACCCCCCAAGGAGACAAAACCAAAATATGATGGAAGTTGTAAAAATGGAAATTCTTAAACTTAAAGATGCCATAATCATTTATCCAATAAGTGATAGTCCCTGGGTAAGTCCTATACATGTTTTGCCTAAGAAAGGAGGAACAATTATAATTAAAGGGGGAAATTATGAATTAATACAAACAAGAATCATCACTGGGTGGCGAATGTGCATTGATTACAGAAAACTAAACAATCCACCAGGAAAGATCATTTCCCCTTACCATTCATTGACTTGATGCTAGAACGGCTTGTTCATCACTCCTACTTTTGCTATCTTGACGGGTATAGCAGGTTCTTTCAGATTCTCATCTACCCACCCGATCAGGAAAAGACCATGCACTTATGGAACTTATGCTTATAGGCGGATGCCCTTTTGGCTTTGTAACACCCCTTCCACTATTCAAAGGTGTATGATGGATATTTTTATTGATTACATTGAAAATATAATGGAAATATTAATGGATGACTTTAGTGTGTATGACAATTCCTTTGATGATTGTTTGTTGAATCTAACTAAAGTTTTGCAAAGATGCCAATAGGTCAACCTCATGCTTAATTGGGAAAAATACCATTTTATGATGTAGACGGAGGTTGTTCTAGGCCATGTTATTTCAAGCAGAGGAATTGAAGTGGATACAGCTAAAGTGGAAGCCATTAAAAATATGTCAATGCCAACCAATGTGAAAGAAATTTGTAGATTTTTGGTCCATGCGGGTTTCTATATAAGATTTATAAAGGACTTCTCAAAGATTGCAAAAACGTTATGCTCCCTGTTAGCAAAAGATGTCGAGTTTGTGTTCAATGATGATTGTAAAATTGCTTTCCAAAAGTTGAAAGACACCCTAGTTTCAGTTCCCATCATCTAGCCACCAGATTGGAGTGCTCCTTTTGAAGTCATGTGCAATGCGAGCGACTACGCTATAGGAGCAATCTTGGGACAAAGAAGAGACAACAAACTCCATGCCATACACTATGCGAGTAAGACCCTTGATGATGCATAAATCAACTATTCTACTACTGAGAAAGAGACGCTTGCCATAGTCTATGCCTTTGATAAATTCAGATAGTATATATTGGGTTCCAAGGTCATAGTGTATACAAATCATGCTGCAATAAGGTATCTAATGAGCAAGAAAGATGCCAAACCTCACCTCATCTATTGGATATTTGATGGAGATAAAACTTATACTAAAAGATTACTCTTCCAATGGAAGTCCTAAAGTGCACCAAAAATCCTAGGGAGTTAATGTTCTCTCTAGGTTTACCTACAACTGGTTCTAGATAAATGCTCCAACCCCACAAGAGTGTGGAAGCCTTATCATAGTACATATTTAGGATCGAACCCAAAGGACAACGTTAAGAATCTGAGTGTCTTTTTCTCATTTCATATCAATCTAAGTCAATCATCTAAGACCAAAAGTTTGATTTGAGTTATTTAACCTAAAACATGCAAAAGTAAAGGCAAGAATAAAAACTAGTTTGAGGATTAAAATCTAAGATTAGCAAATAATGATGGATCACTGGGGTGATGCAGGTATTCGCCACCACTACACATGTATTGTACCTGTACCAAACATAGAAAGACTTGTAAGCAAGATACATGGATGTTGTACAATATTGATGTCTTATAGGACAAGAGTAATGCACACAGCCTTCACAGGTTGAGTAACCCTCATCCGGTACATATCTATGTGTCAATGAAGAGATGTAACCTCTGAAGAGAAAACCTTACTCAACCTCGTGAAACGTGTATCGAAAAACTAACAAGTGAGCGATAATTACCAATTCGATTAGTATCCTTATCAGTGTTCAGAAAAGTGCTATTCGGTGTACGGGCGGACGGGGCACTGAATAGAGTATATGTGGTATGCGGGAGTATATGCGGTTTTGGATTTTTTTAATAAATTAATTTATCTATGTATATTTATATATCAGTCATATAGAATTATATATCACATTGAAAAATGACATACAAGGACAACATAGAATGATTAATTAGAAGAAAGGGAGCAGTAATATCATATAAATATTTAATTAGAAACAACAAAAATATCATATAAATTTCATTTCTTCAATTCCATGTATGTGTGTTTAGAAAAGCGGTGATTAAGCGGCCGCATAAGAGGATAATCGGCCGCATAATCAGGCCTGAACTGATTATTGGTCCGCTTTGACATATGCGGTGCAGTCCCCTGTCTGAACCGCTTAAGCGGCCGCACAGACCGATTTCCTGAACACTGATCCTTATAGACTATCCCTCTTTCGAGGAAATAGCTATGAGAAACGTGGGAGTGTTGCACCGTCAGCCATTCCCGAACGAATGGTCAAATACCTTGCACCACTCCCTCCACAGAATGTGTTCCTCGACCCAGCAAGGTTGCACTTCTGTACGTCAACTGATTCCATTTCATAGTGTGGAAGTGCAAGGATGGAGGTGAGTTTACTCCATCCCTTGGGAAGCGTTCCTAGATACCGAAATGGATGTGTGGTGGATACACACACTAGAAACCAACACTAAATCGGTATTCGAGTCCTAAGAGCGGTCGTAGACAAACCACAATGAAAGACAATAGATGCACACAAGAACGCGACCAACATTCAAGCATGTATGAAACGATTTAGTATTGAATCAGAAAGATAATATCTTTTAGTACAGATTACAAAACATGGGCAATGGGGCTAGTCCCCGTGCCCCAGTGGATGAAACTACTTGCCCCTCATAGAGGGAGCAACAAAGAAAGAGAAGAGAGAGAAAGAAAGCATCATCGGAGCAGAAGAGTAAATCTGTGACAGCCCGGTGTAGATCGTCACAGTTTCCGAAACTGCTCCATTGTGGTCGATGATGTCCGCCTCTCCGCCTCGATCCTCAGGTCTACCTCTGGGATTGCACGGGTCGAATGAGGTGGAGTGATAGTAGAACAACGGCGGAGGTGAGATGGCAGTGGAGTAGCCTTCCGGATCTGTTCCCAGTCAGGAAACCTTTGGTTGTGGTGAGATCGATGTCCAAGACCATGCCTCTACCCTTCTATTTATAGGCTTGCCATGTGTCTTGGATGGATTGGGTTAGATCTGCAAATTGCCCAAAATATCTTGGGCCAAGGAGTCACACCTTGTGCGTGCCCTTTTGTCCCATGCGGTTTGATCATGCGGTTTTCTCCCGCAATTTCTCATGCGGTTTGCTCCCGCAATTTCTCATGCGGTTTGCTCCTGCGGTTTGGTTGCTTGATGCAGTTTGCTCCGCAATTGCTCATGCAGTTTTGTGTGCATGAGGTCTTGCTTTGTTTATTCCAAATGGTTTGGTAGTGTATGCAATAATTCCATGTGGTCTCACATGGCAATTGGCCATGCAGTTTGCATGGCAATTGGTCATTCGGTTTGCTTCTCAAATCAGCAAACAGTCTTGGTGTTTTGGCAACTTCTTCACGTGGGCGCAATATCTTCTTCACGTGGGCGCAATAGCTATTCGGTTTCTATGCTCTGCCCACTCCCTTTTCTTTTCTAAGTCTGTGGACTTCTACTGATCCTTGTAAAGCAATCGGCGCCATGCGTTCTCATGCTCACGTGGGGCCATGCATTCTCATGACCATGTTAAAGCCATCGGCGCTGCTGCTGTCTTTGCTCATGCGGTTTTGTAGCTCATGCCTCCACGGCTGTGTGCATGCGGTCTTGCTGCACTTCTACTCAAACGGTCTTGCATAATCTGCAGTTCAGCCACCCAAATGATCTTACGATGCCCGCCCTATCGGTCTCGTCGACTGGTTGCAAGTTGCTATGTGCGGAGGGGTGGGTGACGGCGGCGTAGGTACGGAGCTTGTGATGGGAGGCAGACGAGCGAGCACCGTTGTTGCTGCTGACGGTGAGGTAGATGACGCTGACACTTATGGCAAGAAGGCCGTCATGGGCAGCGGTGGTGTCAGCGAGCAAGTCATGGGCACTACTTGCGTGAGCTGCAGAGCGTGGATGTCGACGGCGTAGGTACGGAGCTTGTGATTGGAGGCAGATGAGTGGGCGTCGTCGTTGCTGCTGACGGTGAGGTAGATGAGCGGGCACCGTCGATGCTGCTGACGGTGAGGTAGACAACGATGGCACTTGTGGCAAGCAAGCCGTCGTGGGCAGTGGTGGTGCGACCTGGGACTGGTGATGAATTCGGACGGTGGCGGCACTGCTTGGTTTTGAGATCGAGAAAGCAAACGGAATGGAAGTCAAGACCGCATGAGGTCAAGACCGCATGGAGGTCAAGACCGCATGGAGGTCGAGACTGCATGAGGTCGAGACTGCATAGAGGTCAAGACCACATGGAGGTCGAGACCGCATGAGGTCAAGACCGCATGAAGGTCGAGACCGCATGGAGGTCAAGACCGCATGGGGTCGAGACCACATGGAGGTCAAGACCGCATGGAGGTTGAGACCGCATGGAGGTTAAGACCTCTTTAGGTCAAGACTGTATGGAGGTCAAGTCCGCATGAAGGTCGAGACCGCATGGAGGTCAAGACCGCATGGGGTCAAGACCACATGGAGGTGAAGACCACATGAAGGTCGAGACCGCATGGAGGTTGAGACCACATGGGGTCGAGACCGCATGAAGGTCGAGACCAAATGGTTGGATGAAAAGGAACTGTTGGATCCCAATCGGATGGTTGAGAGTGATCTATAGGGAAAAAGGGAAGTGAGTAAGGGGGGATAAGATCAAATAAACTGAAAACTAGAGTAATTAGAACTAGTAAAGCATTATTTACATGAAACTAAAGAGATACTTAAAAAAACCCAAAGCGAGGGTAGATCAGTCGATATGCGACACAAAATCCTTAGAATTGGCGAATGAGAGGGTGAATCTGAAGGATTCATCACCACACCGAACTTAAGTGTTGCTCGTCCCGAGGAACGAAAAAGCCCAAGACAGTCACCAAAACGCATGCATGTTGGTCTCGTAATTACCTCACCTTCGTGCAAGTGTCAGAATTTTCACAAAAAAGAGAAAAGGAAAATGAGGCTAAACAAAATTAGGGAAAAACCGTCAGAATTCCTTTGAATTGGTGACCGAGGATGAGTCTGGAGGATTCATCACCACACCGAACTTAAGAGTTGCTCATCCCGAGAAACGAAAAACTTAAAACAGACGCCAATGAAATCGTTCATCTCGTGATTGTCTCATCCTATTGTCATATCGTAATTTTGTTCATGGCTCAAATCGATACAACATCAAAGCTTTCTTAGATCACGGAATACATCTTATGATATCCTCATTTATGAGTTCACTTTACTGAAGTACTTCCTTCTCACTCTCTGTTGTATCGGTCATGTTAAAAAGTTTTATGAGACTTTGAACAGATCCACAGAATCAACATAATGCATATGATCTATCACTGGTTAATGAAAAAGGAAAGAATGGGGGGTATGATCAAGAGATAATAGTCTCTCTTCTAATTGACTCAAGACTCTTATTATTGGTTATTTCATCGAGATACTTTGAGTGTTTTGCGCACAACTCTGGTTGACTTAGCCTTACACCTGATTTTTTTTCTAAAGGTAACTTAGAAGTGTGTATAGGTTGGCTTAAGGATTTTGGCTGTTTTACCTCTTCGGGAGGAGGTAAGGGGTCATTTTTGGATCCTTAGGGTCTCACTACCAGTCGCGACACATCTGCCTTTGTGAGGGCAGATACTGTACTGGTCGGGCAAGACCTTTATCAGTTATCCTTATTCAGGGCACAACTCTCATGTTTTTATTCACACTCTAGCTTTTATTCATTCTCACTTGGCTTGGGAAAAAGGGTATTTTTGGATTTTTGTATATTTGGGTTGCCAAGCCTCCTTTTGGAATCGGGGTAGATTTTTTTCCAACCTCGGTATGTGCACAATCATCATTGTATACTCTTTGAATCAAGAAAAGAAGGTAATACACCCCTGTTATGTATTTAGGGGTATGGAAGAAGCGGTAGTGCAAAGAGGGGTGTGGTGTACCACATCGAACTTAGAGTTCGGCCAAGTTCTAGTTTACACTAGACAAAAGGTGTGGTTTACCACACCGAACTTAGAGTTTGGAAGAGGTGTGGTTTATGACACCGAACTTAAAGCTTTGGCATGATTGGTGAGCGGAGGGGTATGAAAAATGAAGGAAGAAGTGTAGAAGAGAGTTCGGGTCATGATGTAGTTTGCTTAGTGATTCCATGTCACGAGTCTCTTTTCTCCATCACACTCTGCTAAAAAAGTGACATGATAAAATATCAAATGAGAAATCCATACAACATATCCACTAATCAGTTAGAGACACAATGTACTTGATCTATCTCAGTCTTATTGAAGTGTATCATCTTTTCCTATTTGAGGGTATGACATTAGGATTCATAGACTATTCAAGATGAAATCATTTATCGGTTAGTTTTAAGTATTTGTTCCTCATGGATTTGCGACGAAAAGAGGTGATGACAAAAGATTCGAAAAGCAAAAGCTGACTAGGTAAAGGCTTTATTTTAAGAAGAAAAATGATAAAGTGGAAAAATGTGAAAAGAACTTTAGAATAGAAAAATAAAAAGCAGTAAAGGTAGAGGGTGGAATGAGAGTCATACCACCCACCCTCCACCTCGAACTAATGAGTTTGCTCATTTATGAACAAATACTAGGTTCGAGATGGAGGGGAAGGGTTGCACTGTGTTAACCAGGCAGTCCTCGTAGTTGGAAGAAGGTCTGAAAAAGATGTCGCACAATAGCCGGCGTTGAGAGCGAGGGAGTGGCCTGAACAACCTGTTGACTGGGTGGTCGTGGCAACTCGAATAGGTTTTCTAGATGATTTGGATGCATATTTCGTTTGCCTCTTTGTCCGTCCAGAAGAATCCAGAGTCCTTCCCCCATCAGTGGGGGAGGTAAAATATAAGAAATTGAGACTGGAGGGCTAGGTGATTAATTGAAGCATTACTTATTTGTGTCCTCCAGTTGTGGCTCACCCTCGAAATTTAAAGTAAAACTTCTTTTTCCAAAATACAGAGCAGACGATTGTGGGTCGGCCACTTGGACTTCCTCCTGTCCTGGATCAGGTGGTGGATCCGGTTCATGCTTCATTTCATCACCTGGCTTTTCTTGCGTAGGATATGGTAGCCAGGGTGACATTTCTTCATCAAAGGAGTTGTTTTGAGCAGTATTATCATCTTTATCAATGGTTAAATTGATGAGAGCGTCGTTCTTCTTTTCAAAATTTTGATTGGAATTTTCCTCATAGAACATCCTTAGTTCATCCAAGTAACTAAAAGAAGATTCGACTGGTAGGACAAACTCTTGCTCGGGTAAAGGAATAATGGGATTCCGTGGTAAAGGTTCCAATGATGCTTCTTCATGGGGGGGATTAGTCCGTGACATAATGTTTTGAAGGCTAGAATCTCCTGGTGACTTCATTTCTTCGATGTTGGGACTAAAGTACTCCATTTCTAAGTCAGATTGTTGTTTGAGTACTTCTTCATAGTACTCCTCCGGTTCTATTGAGTGCTCGGGAGGAGTTGCTATGGGAAGATTGAAACATGGCTTAGGTAAAAGACATATCTCAATTTCTTAAATGTTAGGAAGGTCTTCTTCATAGGGGTGAATTTCTCTAACTGGACGGGTTTGTGACTCGATATCCTTCCACGGGCCCTTTTTGTCATTACAAGAGTCTATGGAAATATCATGATCCATTCCAAAATCAAGGGGTGGTTCATGTTTCTCTTCATAGTGCATTGTCAACTCGTTCAAGTGATTAGAAGGAGATTCAATAGAAAGATCATGCTCTTGTTCGAGGACTGGCTCCGTCTGGACTTCTTGTGGTGGTGGTAACTCAGGTAATATCATCTCATGAAAAGGACCGGTCATAGGATTATCATCTTGAGACCCATCATACTCCCTTGATTCTGTTTCATCAGTGAGAGTGGTATGGTCCATTTCTAAATCAAGATCTTGATCAGTCCTTTTCTCAAAATCTATCCCTAAATCAGTCGAATGATCAAAAATTTCTTCATAAGGGCGATTCGGATTTTGTTCTGTAAGTGAAGACATTTGATTCCCTCACATAAAAGACATATCCTTATCTGAATCGGTCACATACCCATCTGAGTTTGATTGTGAAGGAGTGTAGAGTCCTTGTGACATTAATCCTTCTTTTATGGATTTTATTGATGAGACAGTTGAAGTTGAAAAGATTTTGTCATTGAGGGAATTGATTATCACCAATTGCTCTTCAATGGTTGGATTTGAGTCTATGAAGTCAGAAGGTGGGTAAGTATTGAAGTTTATCCCCCATTGATCTCCTGACTGTAGAAAATCCTCATATTGGTTACTCAATCTTTCACCTAGGGGCATAGTGTAGGAATCACTTTCCGAGTCAGGTCTTGGCTCGAAAGATGATTCTTTCTCTTGTAATGTTATGAAGAAATCATCCTTGGGTTCAATTATTAACTCTGAAGATGATTCCTCAGCTTGCATTGATGCTTGAAGATCATTGGAAGGCATATCCCACATGATTTCATAATCATCATCGTAATTGATTGTGACATGGGGACTAGGGATGTACTTAGTTGAAATAGGTGGTTGTTCTACATGTTGCTCAGGAGTGTTGACAAGTTGCATAAGTTGATCAAAATCGTCTATCAACTTATTAGTCGCGGTTGTCTGATCAGCTAGTTGTTGAGCCACCGACATTTGTAAAGCACGTAGTTCTTCCATCAATGTGTGTCGATCTTCATAAAAAGGCTCTTCACTGCACCTGTTGGGTAGATATTGATAATAGCTCTCCTCATCATTGTATTGAGTTGCATTGTTTTCCATGTTCCCTCCTTCATTGCAGTCTATACCTTGAAATCCACCATAGTTAGGTTTTTCGTAGTAGCCTCCACGGTGATATGGATTATAACTTGCATTATATCCATAGCTGTATGGAGAGGCTGCTTTGAGTTTCCCAACTATACGATTCACGATTACTTGACGTAGAGACATCACGTAGAGAGGAGGGACATTGAAGCAGTAAATCGATGCGTAAGAGTAGTCACCACATAGTTGACATCTAATGGTTGGTGGTGTCGACTGCTTCATTTTGAAGAGAGTTGGTACCTGAAATCAAGGAAAGAGTTTATCAAGCTTGACCAACCACTTCAAATCCAAGAAGATATGCGAGATTAAGCCCTTCACTTTTTAGGTTTTTTTTAAAGAAAATGGAAAACCCTAGAGAAACCTAAATCGACACGGAATTCGAAAAAGACGATTCTTACACCATTTTCCCCGGCAACGACACCATTTTTTGATGGAGCTAGAACTTATACCAAAAGATTACTCTTCCAATGGAAGTCCTAAAGTGCATCAAAAACCCTAGGGAGTTAATGTTCTCTCTAGGTTTACCTACAACTAGTGCTAGATAAATGATCCAACCCCACAAGAGTGTGGAAGCCTTATCATAGTACAGATTTAGGATCGAACCCAAAGGACAACGTTAAGAATCTAAGTGTCTTTTTCTCGTTTCGTATCAATCTAAGTCAATCATCTAAGACCAAAAGTTTGATTCACTAGTACATAATCGGCCTTTAGTGTCATTTATTTAAGGCCTTTAGTGTCAGTTTCTAAGCGACACCTATGTGGGTGCCGCTAAAAGCCCAACCTTTACACGTCGGTTCACAAACCGATGCCACAACCCTTCGCGCGCCACTGAAAACGCGCCCAAAACGTGCCAGCAGGGGGTATAGGCATTGATTATCCGCTTCGAAACTGACACTGAATCACCCGCTTACACGGCCGTGCTGGCCAGCACGGTCGTGGTGTCTGGTTTCATTAGGGAAATTGACGTCAGTTACTAGTATGGCAACTAACATTGTAACCATATATCGTCGGTTTTATACAGATATCCGACACATATTTTATGTCTGGTCCGCTGTCACGGACATGCTGGCCAGCACGGCCGTGGTGTAGGGAAATCGACGTCGGTACTAGTATGGAAACCGACACCGTAACCTTATGTCGTCGGTTTTATACAAATAATCGACGCCTATGATTTGATTTTTTTTCTGTCAGTCTGCAGACCTGCTGTGGCTGGTCGTAGGATGAGAAACCTGCAGTTCAGTTATGAACTACAGGTTTTACGACATCCATTGATATCAGCCAACAACAGGCAACAAACCTGCAAAATTAACATGGTGGACAAATTATTATATATGTGATTCACAATCATGTATAAGAAATTTAATTCATATTATTTTTTCATCACACACATGTAGAAACCAGTAGCAACCTGCATGTAGAAACATTCATGTATTGATGTTTTTCACACACATATGACAATTCATAAAAATTCATTCACATTCACACAAAATTAATTACGAGAACAAAATTATTTTATTCACCATCATCATTGTCATCATTGTCATCAAAATCATATTGAAAAATTCCCACTCTTTGTAGGGCTTTTGCCCAATCTTCTCTTACACCATCTAATTCATCTCTCATATAGGGAACATGCACATTGAAACGCTTTGCACCTGTGTTGAAGTCCTCAGTTTTAAAGACCTACAAAGAGAATGACGTACATACATAATTATAATAATATATAATAATATTTATATATTTCATATTATCTAACGAGACTGTGTATAATACCTGTTGTATGTTATCGATTTCCAATACAACATGTTTGATGATTAGGTCCATAAATCACATCACATAGTTGACACATGCCCAGCCGTTGTCTTGTGTAGCACACTATAAATTGAAACATACAAAATATTCAAAAATACAAATAAGCACACTTCACATAATAATATATACATTGGAGTCAGGAAATTACTTTCACATTCTTCCAAATGAGTGTCAGATTTTTTTTCCTGGGGACCTTTCCTCCAGCTTTTTTGTACTCTTGTAAAGCCCTATATATGTTAATGTAACACATTAAATTGCATAATTAAATAGTAATGCAGTAACAGATGTTAACAGATATAAAAACATAAAATATTTCTCACGAGAATAATGGCCTTTTAATTGCATGTCCATATACATCCAACTCACTCCCCACATGATCTAGATAATAGACGGTGAATTTCTTGGGGACAATAACTAATAACTCCCAATGCTTAGAACTACAGGTAAGAAAGTAGAAAATTAATAACTCAATATCTGCAATAAAAATGTAATTTGCTTAAGTCCAAATTACAAGCAAAAAGTAAACTTACTCGACATTGAATGGAGCTATTATCACCGTCTTATTATTTTTACCAAAATATTCAAAAGCATCACAGCAATATGAAGTAACTTATCCAGGGTCTGTATCTACAAGACTAATCAAAGATGGAACCAAAAATCCCACATGGGAAGACCCAAAATCTTTACATGTCTTGTATAAGTGGCTGCAAAACATGTATTGCGTATGCATTAATATATAAGAAACCAGATTGTTGTATATAAAATAAGGTATATGGATGTATAAACCAGATTGTCGTATGCATTAATCTCACCATATCCACAGCTCTATCATAGATGTGTTCAACCATTCATACTTAAACAAATCCAAAATATCTTGTATAAATATGTTGTTTCCGAATGTTTGGCATGCATTAATACATATCCAAAACTTCTATTACGTATGCATTAATACGTATGCTAAACTTGTATAAATAGATTGTTATCATATGATTTACCGGCAACATTCTTCAGAATAGTAACATTTATAGGGCAATTTGGATTATGTTTGCCGATCCATACTGCCACACTCCTAAAATTAGGACCTATCGAGGTGTGTAGGTCCCCTGGAAGCCAACTTGGTAGTCGAGGAGGTGGAGGCCGAGATGTAGCGGGTCTCATCTTTTTGACCTGTATATATAATTTCATATCAATTGACTCATATATATATACACACTAACAAAGTAAAGTAATGAAAATTTATCATACAATATCAGTATAGAAGACATCCGCTTCGGGACACAGTATCACTCCGCCTACTTCCTCACCAAGTGTTTCAACATCTGGGTGTGCATGAGATAGTGCAAGATTCATCCAGCCAGCGAGTATATGTATGGGGCTCACACGTACCATGCCATTTGGTACTGGACTCCCATGAAACATGCACCCTTTAAGGGGTGGGTAAGTCGATGCATCTGCAACGATATATCCTTCACTTTGTAGTCGGCATGGCTTCAACCCCTACAAATTTATGTAAAGAATGTTATATGCATATATACACAAACATATCATCTTGAACAGACTAGCTATTATATATGCCATAAAAATTCTTACAGAGGACGTGCTAGGTGGGTCTATAGGATTACTCCCAACCTCTGCAGTATGAGGAATAGGAGAAGAGAGGTTCGCCACAGGTATTATCTGAGTGGTAGTCTGAGATGCCTGCCACTTGTGAAATGCTTTCTGGAGTCTTTTTTCAATTAAGGAATCTACCTATACATGGATAAAAAAATGCTAGTTTCTGATTATTGAATTCCCATTCGCAATGACGTTCTAAAATAAGAATAAGTTACCTCAGCTTGTGAAAGTCCCGCTTTTGGGACAGGTTTACGCTGGGATGGCCCAAAGAACGTTTTGATGCCCACACCAGCGCCTGCACCCCTTACACGTCCAGGATGCTCTGGGTTACCCAGAGCAACTGTCAGTTCATCCCTTTTGTCCTGAGGGATGAACTTGCCTTCTTTCCTCTGCTCGTGCAGCTCCCGCTAAGCACCATCAACAAAAATTCATAAGTAAACATAACAATAATCAATATCGATAGATTTCTCTAAGAGTTTGATTTTTACCATTTTTGCAGCTGCCTCAGCGGTTGCGGGCTTCGGTATCTCTCGCTTCTTGTTTTGCCTCCCATCTATCCACATAACATGATGAGGCAGAGGTGCGGGAGCAGCAGTAGAGGACTCTGCAGTCTCCTGAGTAGAAGTAGGCTGAGTAGACTCAGCCTGTAGTCTTTGGCGAATGCCTGCATATCCTCTTGGACCCATTGTGTGGTCGTGCACATTCAGTGCACACCTTGATCATTGAGCATCGCTCTTAGCCTAGTTAGTTAGCACATTGATTTGGTTAGTAACACTAAAGGTTAATCTTGAATAGGTGAATACATAAAAATGTATATTAATTAAATTGGGAGTGGTGGCGCTTAATACCTTGAATTCATCTGTTTGTCTTTGGGTAACAAACTCGTCCCATTCTCTGGGGTCCAAGTAGTTCCATTTTTATGTGGCTTCCTTCTTCCTATATTTATTTTTTAAAGATAATACAAACAAAAATTATTAGTGTAAAGTTAGCGAAATACTGATCAATGTCTAGAATTGGAATCTATCAAGAACCTATTCTCAGCATCACGTATGTAATCTCGGGTGAGATTGGTCCTATAGTTCCTTAGGACCCTCCCACAACGTTGCATCACACATTTATGATGCATCTTTTCATCCAGATCAAATATGCTCTGCAAATTAAATAGAATTTCTATTAACTAGTATCCTAAAAATTAGTAATCTACACAAATAGAATCACAAATAATAATAACTCACACATAGTTCCTTCCATATGTGGTCTTTCTTCTCCTTGGGAACTCTATGCCATGATTCTAGGATAAGACTGCAATGGCTGCGAGTAAGAACCCCAAGATATGAAACAAATGAGTTGCAGTTCACTGCATATGGATTTCCTACCTGATCGAAATCCACAGCCAATTTGGGTCCATTGCCCCTTTGCTGTATTAACTTGTTCATCATTGTGATGCCCCTCACTTTCTCAATTTTCTTTTACTGCTCATCAAGTGCTGTAATTTCTTCAAGGGGTACATCACCAACCTAAAATTTGATAAAAAAACACTAACATAATATAATTATAAATGAACATATAGATAGAAACCTCAGGGATATATTCTTAAAACTTACATTGTCAGGCGGTGCAAGCACGTCCTCACCCTCACGGTGATCATCAACACGATCCTGATCAGCCATCTAATACAAGTATTAATACTTACACTTCAACAATGCATCACATTTGCACCATTATATACAAGTTCTAGCTTTATCACTCATACTCATCTTAATACTAAACTTCTAGGGTTTTCAAGAAGTCATCCTTTGTTCAACATCATAAGAATTACATAATTCAGTAATCCATCAACACAACCCTAAATAGGGAATATTTCCACCTCACACAGATCCTTATGCATATATCATATTCAATTTCAGCAAGACTCAACAAACACTTCTATAATTCATTCTAATACAATTCAAATATGATTTTATAATGTCAATTTCAATTCCCAAGCATATTGACCACTAACATGATTTTTAGGCAATATTCACATGAAATAGCATAGTCATATATCCATAGAATTTCCCATGGATCGTCAATCAATATAGTATGCAACATGGTCGATCGAGTTATTCTAGGGAATACTCAACCACCACTCCTCTCTATAGAGTTCAAACATCATTAAAAAATTAGGAAAGTTTAACAAGACGTCTAAAATGGAGTTTCCAAAACACAATTAAAATTTCAGATCAATTGGATATACCAATAAAAAGATAAAATTCAAATACTAGATTGCTATATTTCAGTTTGAATACATGGCCGATTGAGTTTATCTTGGGTAAAATCGGCCGACAAACAAGTCAAAAAATTCTTCCAACTAATATCTAATTTCTCCAAACCATGTACAAATTTTAACTAAATCCTAGTTGTATATAAAATGCTGAAAATCATTTAGTACACGACTATACTAATCAAAATTTGTATTCATATGTTACCAAAACCCTAATTTATGTCGATTAGGGTTTTCAATTCTCAAACCCTAATTATGTGAATCAAATAATGTTTAAATCTTCTCATTAGTTTTAAAACATAATGATTAGACTACCATAATTAATCAAGCTTTAAACAATGTAATAATGCATTCATCAACTTGATGAATCTACATATCAAAACTTTTGAGTGGTTGAAGTAGTGAAGATGTAGCTTAAAACTACCTATAATTCTAAAACTTGAACCGAGAGAGGATAAATAAATATAAAATGTTATGCATAGATAAGAACATGAAGAACTTGTAGTGCAATATCCCGCCCCCAAATCCCCCACATTAACCCTGAATTGATATGTGAGTATGTTGTAAACGTGAGTAATATTGTGTAGAACAAAATGTAGTTTGTCATAGAACAATTATAGAATATTGATGCATGTAAACCACACATATAAAAAGAAAGCACAGAGCCATAGCCAAAGGATTATTGGGCGTGCCTGTGATACAGAAAAAGTAAGAATAGGGGGGAAGGTCAGGGGAAAACCTAATAATGGGCATGCAGGAGGGCTAGTCGTGCTTCAACCGGCGGCCCTTCTAGAAGCTCGAAGAGGCGGCCCTGTTGGTGGCTTCAAGTGGCGACGCTGCTGGCTACTTCAAGCGGTGATGCTGCTGCTCTGTACAGGCGGCAGTGCTGCTCCATGCGGGCGGCGTTGTTGCTCCTTGCCGACGACGCTGCTACTCTTGCGGCAGAGAGCTCTGATCGGGCGGTCGCCAGGCGGAGAGCTATGGTCGCCGGTAGTAGCTGGAGGAAGCAGAGGCGGCGAGTGGCGGTGGTGTCGGAGGCGGAGGCTAAGGCAGAGGCGGAGGCAGAGCAGTAGTGGAATCATCGGAGCAAAGAAATCGTCGGAGGAAAAACCCTGATCAGCGGAAATGAATGAAACAGAAGAGGAAGAGTTTGCCTCGCGTTGTTCACGCGAAAACACAATGGCGTCAGTTATTGTCACACAATTGACGATAAAAAGTGAGCAAATTTATGTCTCGCAGAAAACCTTTAGTTGTCGGTTTCTGTCTTAAAAACCGACGATGTATGTCAATTTTTGGACGTAATTTTTTTCGCTGGAAATTTTTGTTTTGGCGGTTACTTTTAGGTGTCAGTTTCTTATTAAGGAACCAAAACTGAATAAAAGCGATACTCATGTCTGGTCACCCTTCACAGATTGATGTCGGCTTATTTTATACACCGACACAGTATGGTTTATGTGTCGGTGTATTATTACAACTGACACCATTAAAAGTGACGTTATAAGCCATTTTTGTAGTAGTGATTTGAGTTATTTAACCTAAAACATGCAAAAGTAAAGGAAAGAATAAAAACTAGTTTAAGGATTAAAATCTAAGATTATAAAATAATGATGGATCACTGGGGTGATGCGGGGATTTGCCACCACTACACATGTATTGTACATGTACCAAACATAGCAAGACTTGTAAGCAAGATACATGCATGTTGTACAATATCGATGTCTTATAGGACAAGAGTAATGCACACAACCTTCACGGGTTGAGTAACCCTCATCCAATACATATCTATGTGTCAATGAAGAGATGTAACCTCTGAAGAGAGAACCTTACTCAACCTCATGAAATGTGTATCGAAAAACTAACAAGCGAGCGATAATTACCAATTCGATTAGTATCCTTATAGACTATCCCTCTTTCGAGGAAATAGATATGAGAAACGTGGGAGTGTTGCAATGTCAGCCATTCCGGAATGAATGGTCAAATACCTTGCACCACTCCCTTCGCGGAATGTGTTCCTCGACCCATCAAGGTTGCACTTCCGTACGTCAACTGATTCCATTTCATAGTGCGGAAGTGCAATGATGGAGGTGAGTTTACTCCATCCCTCGGGAAGCATTCCTAGATATCAAAATAGATGTGCGGTGGATACACACACCAGAAACCAACTCTAAATCGGTATTCGAGTCCTAAGAGTGGTCGTAGACAAACCACAATGAAAGACAATAGATGCACACAAGAACGCGGCCAACATTCAAGCATGTATGAAACGAATTAGTATTGAATCAGAAAGATAACATCTTTTAGTACAGATTTCAAAACATGGGCAGCGGGGCTAGTCCCCATGCCCCATTGGATGAAACTACTCACCCCTCATAGAGGGAGCAACGAAGAAAGAGAACAGAGAGAAAGAAAGCATCGTCGGAGCAGAAGAGTAAATCTGTGACAGCCTGGTGTAGATCGTCGCAGTTTCTGGAACTGCTCTGTTGTGGTCGATGATGTCCGCCTCTCCACCTCGATCCTCACATCTACCTCCGGGATTGCATGGGTAGAATGAGGTGGAGTGATAGTAGAACAACGGCGCAGGTGAGATGGCAGTGGAGCAGCCTTCCGGATCTGTTCCCAGTCCGACAGCCTTTGGTCGTGGTGAGATCGATGTCTAAGACCATGCATCTACCCTAATATTTATAGGCTTGCCATGTGTCTTGGACAGATTGGGTTAGATCTGCAAATTGCCCAAAATATCTTGGGCCAAGGAGTCACACCTTGTGTGTGCCCTTTTGTCCCATGCGGTTTGATCATGCGGTTTACTCCCGCAATTTCTCATGCTGTTTGCTCCTGTGGTTTGGTTGCTTCATGCGGTTTGCTCCACAATTGCTCATGTGGTTTTGTGTGCATGCAGTCTTGCTTTGTTTATTCCAAACGGTTTGGTAGTGTATGCATCAATTCCATGTGGTATCACATGGAAATTGGCCATGCGGTTTGCATGGCAATTGGTCATTCAGTTTGCTTCTCAAATCAGCAAACGGTCTTGGTGTTTTGGCAACTTCTTCACGTGGGCGCAATAGCTTCTTCACGTGGGTGCAATAGCTGTTCGGTTTCTATGCTTTGCCCACTCCCTTTGATTTGTAAGTCCATGGCCTTCTACTTATCCTTGTAAAGTGATCAATGCCATGCGTTCTCATGCTCACGTTCGGCCATGCGTTCGCATGCCCATGTTAAAGCCATCGGTGCTGCCGCTGTCTTTGCTCATGCGGTTTCGTAGCTCATGCCTCCATGGCTATGTGCATGCGGTCTTGCTACACTTCCACTCAAATGGTCTTGCATAATCTGTAGTTCAGCCACCCAAACGATCTTACAATGGCCGCCCTATCGGTCTCGTCGACCGGTTGCAAGATGCTATGTGCGGAGGAGTGGGTGACGACAGTGTAGGTACAAAGCTTGTGATTGGAGGCAGACAAGCGGGCACCGTCGTTGCTACTGACGGTGAGGTAGATGATGCCAGCGCTTGTGGCAAGCAGGCCTTCGTGGGCAGCGGTGGTGTCAGCGAGCAGGTCATGGGTGCTACTTGCATGAGCTGCAGAGCGTGGATGTCGACGGCGTAGGTACACAGCTTGTGATTAGAGGCAGATGAGCGGGCGTCGTCGTTGCTGCTGATGGTGAGGTAGACAAGCGGGCACCGTCGATGCTGCTGACGGTGAGGTAGACGACGATGGCACTTGTGGCAAGCAGGCCGTCGTGGGCAGCGGTGGTGCGACCTGGGACTGGTGATGAATTCAGATGGCGGAGGTGTTGCTTGGTTTTGAGATTGAGAGAGCAACCAGAATGGAGGTCAAGACCGCATGAGGTCAAGACCGCATGAGGTCGATACCACATGCATGTCAAGACTGCATGGAGGTCAAGACCACATGGAGGTTAAGACCGCATGAGGTCGAGACCGCATGGAGGTCAAGACCGCATGAGGTCAAGACTGCATGAGGTCGAGACTGCATGGAGGTCAAGACCGCATGGAGGTTGAGACCACATGGAGGTCAAGACCGCATGAGGTCAAGACCATATGGAGGTCAAGACCGCATGAAGGTCGAGACCGCATGGAGGTCAAGACCGCATGGGGTCGAGACTGCATGGAGGTCAAGACCGCATGAAGGTCGAGACCGCATGGAGGTCAAGACCGCATGAAGGTCGAGACCGCATGGAGGTCAAGACCGCATGGGGTCGAGACCGCATGAAGGTTGAGACCGAATGGTTGGATGAAAAGGAACCTTTGGATCTCGATAGGATGGTTGATTGTGATCTACAGGGAAAAAGGGAAGTGAGTAAGGGGGGATAAGATCAAATAAACTGAAAACTAGAGTAATTAGAATTAGTAAAGCATTATTTACATGAAACTGAAGAGATACTTAAAATAAATCCAAAGCGAGAGTAGATCAGTCGATATGTGGCACAAAATCCTTAGAATTGGCGACTGAGAGGGTGAATCTGGAGGATTCATCAATATTGCTATTACAGGAATTTGACTTAGAAATCAAGGATAAGAAAGGGACCGAGAACAATGTAGCTGACCATCTCTAACATCTTTCTACTAGTGTTGAAGACAAGGTTCCAGTTGACAACACATTTCCTATTGAGAAGCTCTATGTGGTAAGTTCTCTTGATGTGTCATGGTTAGCTGATTTTGCAAATTTTATTTTCCACCAGATGTCTTCCACCTAATTTCACATACCAGCAAAAGAAAAAGTTCCTTCATGATGTGAAATTCTATTATTGGGACAATCCTCTATTGTTCAAGCAATGCATAGATGGGCTTATCAGGAGATGCATTTCCAATGAAGAGATTGCTAGTGTGATTTTAGATTGTCATTCCTCTCTCTACAGCAAACACTTTGGAGCGAACAAGACTGTAACCAAGATTCTTCAATCAAGTTTCTATTGGACAAGTCTATTTCATGACGTGCATACATTTTTCAAGGCTTGTGACAATTTCCAAAGTGCTAGGGGAATCTCAAAGAGGGATGAAATGCCATTGAACTCAATCTTGGAAATAGAAGTCTTCGACGTGTGGGGCATTGATTATATGGGCCCTTTTCCATCCTCTTACAGCTACAAGTTCATCCCAGTAGCTTGTGATTATGTATCCAAATGTGTGGAAGCAATCCCTACTCAAGTGCCAGATGCAAAGTAAGTGATTAAACTATTCCAGGAGATTATTTTTTCCAAGTTTGGAGTTATAAGAGCTATAATATCTGACGGTGGCAGCCATTTAATTGAAAGAAACTTCAACAACCTTCTTAGAAAGTATTGAGTGAAGCATAAGGTGTCCACCCCTTATCATCCTCAAACATTAGGTCGAGTAGAGATCTCAAATGAACAATTAAAATCTATCTTAGAAAAGATTATTCCAACTCATGGAAAGATTGGGCACTGAATCTAGATAAGGCACTATGGACGTACAAGATAGCATTTAAAACTCCAATTGGGACTAGTCCCTTCAAGCTTGTCTATGGTAAATCATGTCACTTACCCATAGAATTGGAGCACAAAGCATTGTGGGAAATCAAATTCCTTAACTACGACCTAAAGAAAGTAGGAGAGAAAAGATTGCTACAACTCCAGGAGCTTGAAGAACTCAGAATGGACACATATGAGAATGCTAAGATCTACAAAGAAAAGACAAAGAGATGGCATGAAACAAGAATCAAGGTCAAAGATTTCAAAGAAGGATACCAAGTTCTATTTTTCAACTCCAAAATCAAGTGCTTTCCATGGAAATTGAGATCTAAGTGGTCTGGTCCATTCTTAGTCTTGAAAATCTTTCTGTATGGGATACTGGAGCTGCAAGGGAAGCAATCAACATTCAAAGTTAATGGATAAAGGTGCAAACTGTATACCATAGGGGAGGAGATTGACAAGGGAGCCTCTTGCTCCCTCCAAGATGGTTGATCAACCAGCTGAAGAGTCTTACTTTGGACTTTAAATGAAGGAATTTGTGGGAGTTGACCCCACACTAGGATAGATTTCATTTACTAGTACCAGTCAAGAACAATTTTCAATTCCCTAAATAAACTTGTCATGGATGAATGTAATAATGTAGACCCTCATATATTTATATTATCATCTCTGCAGGTACAAACCAAAGACGAAAAAATTCTACAAAAATCTAGAAAGACATAGTGTGTCTTAATTGTTACATGACGTGTCGTCAACCACGGAGAGATGATTATGAAGAATTTGAAAGTTACACGATGTGTATTATTTTTCATACGATGTGTATGATCACAGATAAGCTCATTGGAATCAAGCACAATGTGTTTTCAAATGCACATAATGTGTCTAGTAGGCCTCTCAAAACCTTTAGGTTTTTTTTGGAAACTCACATGACATGTCCTCAATACACACAATGTGTATATATCAGGTAAAAGAGTATGCAGATTCCAACTGGAAGGTCACACATTGTGTCTTTATTTGCACACGGTGTGTCATTATCATGTTGAAGACTGAGAATATATATCTGGAAAAATTACACTCCGTGTTTTCAAATGCACATGGTGTGCCTTCTGTTCATTCAAATGAAGCTATCTTTCTAGAAAGTAACATGTCATGTCTCTATTTGAACATGGTGTGTTAGTAGCAGTGAAGGTGACATCAACCTTGACTTCTAGAATTTCACACGGCGTGTTGTAATTTACATATGCCATGTGGTCTGTAGTAAAGGCTCGTTCAAAAACAAGTAGGTGATCTCTGTAAAAATACATGTCGTGTCCTAAAAAACACACATTTTGTAAAATGACAACAAAGGGGGTTTTTAACCCTAATTCCAAGACGTCACTTTCACATTTATCCTCGAACAACTGTGTGATCCAATCGTGTGTGAGCCAACGATCGTGTGCACCACCGCCACCACCTCCGGAGCAAGCTTCTCCGCTGTTGTTCTCCCCAACTGAGCTCAAGAAGCCTTGCCTCTGTGTAGCCGCCATCAAAGTCTAGTTGTCGCATCTATAACACCATGCTCCACCACAACTTCATTGGTGTTTTACCCTCTTTTCCCCTCATCCCGTGCCGCCATGTGAGATGACACCAAGAAGGAAGGCCGCCATCATCCCCAGCCGAGCTCAAGAAGCAAGGTTGTTGTCATCCCCAACCACACTTAAGAAGCAACATTGTCACCATCTTCAGGCACCCTCCTTGCAAGCAAGGATAAAAGCAACACCTCTACCGTCATCCCTTCCTTCTTCTCCATCTACCCCCAAAGACACACTAGAAGCAACAAGCACCACCATGTGAAGAAGCAGCCATCTTCAACCTCCAGCCACAGAAAAGCCCCATGTACACATCGTGTTTCACCAAAGACACGTCGTGTAATTCCCCTATTCACAAGCCCTTTCTGTTTAGAAACATGTCGTGTCCTCTTTCAAACATGTTGTGTTCCACATCATTTCAGCAACATTCTAAGAAGAAATGGCACCCTTAAAGCAAACATCCATCTGCAAGTGTGATGTGGCCTCTTCCTTCACCTCCAACTGTATCTCCTCCACCTATTTTAAGGTGACAACAGAGGAAAACCCCACCTATCAGTTCCTCATCTCACGTAGGGTCCTCCCTACCTGTTTTTCCTGCAAAGGTACCATCAAAGCTCTGGGATTCAAGAATGTTATCAAGGTCAACCTTAAAGACATCGACCTCGAGTTCATATGCTTTTAGTAATGAAAACATAACCTCACCTCATATACAAATTCCTTACAATTCTTAAGGTTAATGAAGACCCAAAGCACAGTCTCAAGCCCTATGCCTTTATCAGTTTCTATCTAGTAGGCCAGAGTCATAGAATCACTTTCGAGGACTTCTGTCAGCTTTTAGAATGCCACTATGGGGGTGCTATATCTTTCCCTCCCGCCTTTGAAAGTGAAATTTTCCAGAATGAATTAATAGATGCTGAGCAACACGACACCGCTAAGGACATAGCTTCTTCTACCCACAACCCCATTTTCCATTACCTCCATCATCTGCTTAGCACATGCGTCTTTGCCAAAAAATAAATACAAGGCATATTCGGGAGACATGATTTATTCTTCTTATGGGTATGGTCTATGATTTTTAAATTAATGTAGGTTTCTTCATCCTCACCCAGTTCTTGGACATCAAAAAAATCAAGAAGAGAGAATCCAGGGATATCATGTGTGGAGGGTGATTACACTTCTAGCCACCAAGCTTGAAGTGGACCTAATGGGCCTGGAAGCTGCTCAAGGTAAGAACCTGGTGGATATTCATTACATGATCTTTGTAGGGCTGATCAGTAGGATCCCCAACAATAATGCCAAGTTCAGACAATACTTTAAAAATTGTGACTACATAGACTTGCCTGATTGGGAAAACACCACCTTGAGCAACAAAGATAGTTGGAAGTTTGATCTTAGTTACCACGATGATGAAGTCGTTGCATCTGCCGATCAAGCTACTCCAGCCACTCAACTGCATAAAACACTGCCGCCCTCCACTAGCACTCAGATAGAGTACTCGTCGACGATGCCTGATGTCAGGTATCTCCATGGCTATGTTCAGTAGTAGTTTGACCAATTGGATAGCTGCCTCAATCTGATGGGGTAACAATATTCTGTGATGCATGACATGGTCCAGTGCATGGATATTTGGCACATCTCTTAGAACCACTATCCAATGCCTCCGCCACATCAACTGTAACCTCCTCTGCCACAGTCTGATCCTGCTCCACAACCCATGTCAGTCGACATTCCATACAATGATGATCTTGTTAGCATGTTCTTCCCTATTAGTCACTGGGGAGCTAGTCCCTCCTATTCATGCCATCCATGATAGGTATATGGTTGAGTTTTCTTTGAGTTTGATTGATGCAGTGAGGACACTACAAATTTCAAGCTTAGGGGGAGTGCAACCGGATGATACTATAGTTGTTTAGTCATTTTGCTATTTTTCACTTTCTAGTTCTTTAGTTTTCATCTCTAGTTTCTATTTCTATTTTCAATATTTGTTTCTCTCTTAGCAAGTTTAATATGATGTGAGTCTCATTCTATGTAATGAACTGACTTGCTTCATAAGTTTGAACTATCTTATTCCTCCCTCATTAGAATTTTCAAGTGAATAAATTTGTAAGAGCATGCTGAATCAAATGAAATCTTATGATCACCAACACATGTTTAAGTGTAAGATTTGTGTTTGTGGCCTAAAATTTCACCTTTTCATCCTGGATTTTCTAATACATGTAATTGGTAACAAATTTTATGAATATGTTAACTTTGCAACACTATTTATAACATGGGATAATTTTTTCAAACTCTCAGTGATTTTACAACCACCCTTTTCAGTGAATTTTTTTCAAAACAAATGAATGGAATCTAGGTGATGTTACAATTTGGTTAACTCTCTTTTTCTTTGAGAAAAACTAAGTGAAGCCCTCCACTAATTCAACTCCACCTTAATTACCCCATAAAAGATGGCTACGACCACCCACATATCATACTAACCTAGTGTAAGTCCAATCTGGCCACGACAGTTAGGTGACATGTCCTAAAAGAGGGTAAAATGGCCCAACTGACACTCTTTGTGTGCATAAGCTTACATTAGCAGCCGAGTGCTGACAACATCAGTCCTACATCACATCCTTTGGGAAAGAAAGAAGAGAGAGCTAAAGTTTGCAAGCATTAACTAAGATTCCATCATTTGCACCAATAATAGTTGAAAGTTTTGTTGCACACTCACTGATTGTTTGGCCTAGTCATCCAAGTTCCTTCTAGTGTTGCCTAGTTGTCCACTTCATTTAATGCGTTACCATCCTTGCTGAACTTAATTTTCTTTCTTGGATGTTTGAGTCGAAACCAAGGGTATAAGTACAAATCTGATAATTATGGTTCGATTGACCCCTTTTATATCTTCCATTTCATTTGATATGTACATGAGCTTACATTTCCTTCATTTGTGTTCTATGCTCTTTTTACTTGAGGATAAGAAATAGTTCAAGCTTAGGGGGATTTGATGTGTGCATTTCATATCTACTTTTTGCACACATCTGCACACAAATTTGGTTCATTTTGCCTTCCATTTAGCCTCTAATTATACCTAACTTGGCATCTTTTAGTTATTTTACTTGTTGCATGATGTTGATTACAGACACACACTTAAAATGCCAAATTGGAGATAGCCCAACTCAAATATGATCTTAATGGGACCTCCCCTCGATTTGCAGCTGATTCAAAGTTCATTCTTAAAGAAACAACATTGCACACGATGTGTCTTATTTAAGACACGACATGTGGCTTTCTAGAAGATCTCACAGAACAAAGAACATGACATGTAAAATTTTAGCAGCCTCAACAACTGAAGTATATAGCAGCTGCATGTCGTGTCTTATTTAAGACATGCTGTGTCCTCACGATCTAAGAGGCCAACCCTGACTTTTTGCCAATGTACACGGGTGTGTATTTAATCGAACACACCGTGTACCTTATGCTCTGATCGATTCCAATGACAACCGCACATCATGTCTCTCATAGAACACACTATGTACTTCTCACCAACATCATTTAGTCACCAAGTTACACGAAGAGACACATCATGTCTCCTCAACGACACGCTGTGTCGTTATCAATTTCTATAGAAATTAACAGCAACCGCGCCTCATTTTAAAAGAGGAATGCAACCTTTTGGATGGTTATCACTCATCATTTGCAAGCACTTTTTATCCAAGAGAAGTTCTAGATAAGAGGAAGGCAATTTGGGGGTGGAAGAAGAAGTTTCTTGGAAAAGAACCTCCATTCTACTTCATTTCTTCTCCATTTCTTCTCCAAAGGTGCAGTAGAGATTCTCTCCTTGCTCAAGCTTCTCAATAGGGAGAATTGTTCGAGTTGGATAAACTCTAAGGGTGGAATCTCATCCTCTAGTCAGAGTTCTACTTCTTCTTGGCTACACTTTTGGTTCCTATAGCTTTTTCTTCTATTAATCATGCAAAACTCTGAAATTTCTACAATGTGTTTGTGCATCTCCATTATGGATGAGTATAACTCTTTTTTTGGGTATGGGAGAGTATTTCCCATGCCATTACTCATGTGAACACAAAATTTATCTCTTATGTTAGTCAATTTTGTTCTCCACAAATGCCTATAGTGATTTCTTGCTTGTATGTTTGACTGGCCACCTTTTGTACATGTTCTATGCTTTCTTGTGTTATTTGAGAGAATATATGAGGAAGTAGGGAGTAGGATTCATGGCAACGTGTTCTTGACCATGGGAATGTCTAGAGTATATTTAGGGTTTCAGATTGTGTTTGAATCTAGCATAAACATGAGAATGTTATGCTATGAAGAGAACCATCTCATGCCACTAGGAGGTGCATGATGATGATAATCTCCTTGCAAAGTTGACTACATGTTTAAATCTCATTGGTATGCATGATGTGATGGAGTGGTAGTGAATTTCCATGCCTAGGATTCTCCAATTCCTGATTTGAACTAAACCAAGCTCTTATTTGCTTCTTACCTTTAGTTACTTGTAATCAATCTGACTTTTGTAAATCAAACTAGATTAATGAAAGTTAATGATTTTGCGCCTGACTAATCTAGCTCCTTGAGTTCGAAACTCGATTACTTTTGAGCCCGTACACTTGCGGATGATAAGAGAGTTGAGATCTTTCTTTTAAAACTCCAACAATGTTATAACCAAAAATGAGAAGATGTAATAAATTAAACACACAAGCGATGGTTATGGCCATACTAATGTAATTCCTTAGAGCAATAAGGAATTACTACCACATATGGTTCACATCATATGCAACATGTTGTTGGTGAAGATCTTGTGCTTGAACCTATCCAGGATTATCGATTCAACTCTTAAACCAGTCGGCTCGCCTCCTAGTTGCTTGGTTGGGCTCTTCTGAAATGGTTGTTTGGTTCTCAGGTCCAAGTAATGTCTGGACACCTCCAGGAGATTGGTTGGGCCACCAGTCAATCAGTTTGTCCTATTATCATCTGGCCTCCTCAGTCCTCTAGTCAATTGGGTATTCTCACAAGCCAGTTGTTTCGTCTTATGTAGATCATCATATCACGTTGATGCATAGATTAAAACTATCCTATTTCTTATTACAATGTAAATGCCAAAAACTTCGAGTTACATTCGAGGAAAAATAGGAAGAAGAGCATTAATTTACATGTGGAAAGGAGAGAGAGGCCTAATATGCAGACCGATTAACAATAGGAATAATAACCACAACCATGCACACATTGATTTGGGTTTTTAGCCATAACCATGATTTACATCCACCATCAAATCTGATTTTATGGCGACATATGCAAATTGCATATATATATACATACATTTTTGTTTGGGTTCTTATGTGGTGATTTAGAGGGACGTGCACATCAACCAGTTTAAATATTCACATCACATGTAATAAATAAACACGGTAAAACCCAAAATCCAATCATATCGATTATCCCAAAACATAATTAATTGACGTGACTTTGATACCACTGTAGGGAAATATGGAATCAGATAGGCATTAGAAACAAAAACTTTACTGACATATTTCCCATTAACCAAAAGATCGTGTCAATAACTATGCAATGGAAAGGATGGTTTCACAAAGATATACTTGGTCCTAGAGAAAGTCCAGTGACAATCCTTGTCAATGTAGATGTGCACTTTGTCTTGGATGGTGTCTGTGTAGCTCATAGTCACACTCAGACTCGTCTAACTGCTCCTCCACAGACAGCAGACTCAAACAACTGCTTTAGTGACTCCTCATATCTCTCCATGGACTGCGAGTTGATGTTGCCCTCCTAGCAGCAGCCAAAGAACTCCTGCCTCTAGAGTAGTCCATACAGACCAACTAGAACTGCAATCATCCTGTAGGAATGGACAAGAAGGAGTTGGTGTACTATTCACCAACATACTCTCACATAAAATACTCTCCTCAGTTATTTCTCTCCCATGGCTATCCCTCCCTAGTCGGGTAGGATTTGCCTGGGCTCTTGTGCTTACGACAACCAGAGAAGACAACAATCGTTAGAGCAACTGATTCTCAATTGTTTCTGTAGTAGTTTCACTTTGGGAAGCCCCCAATACCCCTCTATATATAGGAGGGGTTAGGGTTAGGGTTAGGGTTCCCAGTCCCCGGCCAATGCGGGACTAAAGTAGGAGTGGAAAGGACAAAAAGATCTTGAATTTTCACAACGTTTGTGGAATTTCACAACATGCATGCTATGAAACAGTTGTCTCACCCAGTGAGACAACCATTTTGTCTAGTGAGACAGTCATCTCACACGCGATATGGTCATTTTTCTAAGTGAAACGGTCATTTCATAGTTTCCAAATTTTGCACATATGTTGGCAATTCAATTCCAATTAGTACTCAACTTGATGTCAGCACCAATCCTTTATGCAATCGAATTGCACCCCCAAAATGGGAATTTGGTGTAAACGAGATAGGCGTCTTAGACCATCCCAAATGACCATCTCACACAAGTGAAACAAGCATCTCACAGCATTCCATCCGGCCATTTTGCACAAGAGAGATAGACGTTTCATAGCCCAGTCAGGCAAAATTCCAACCAATGTATAATACAATCAACCTGTTACTCCAAACAACAGTCTCAACACTTGAACCGATCATTTGGTAGTCTAGTCAGTTAATCTGTTGTGTGAATTGAAATACCTAAACACTTTAGTAATCAATTCAATTATCATTCAAGATCAAACTCCTCTTCTAGGTGAGTTTCTATGTGTGTGACCCTATAGGTCCCATGTCACATTGGCAGTGAATGTCCATAACAACTTATGACATCACATGCAAAGAGTGGTGCCTAGTCATACATCAGTGCTACCCAAGTGAAATGGAAAGTTGGAGGCAACTTAAAACTACAATATGTGTATGGTGTTACAGTGTTTGTATAGTTTCTTTGTCACTGATATCCATATTGAACTAGCGGCATGGAGAAGTCATCCTCATTATTATTCAATCTTGTTCCTTGAACCAGAGCAGACTGCATGAGATATATGTAAGCTCAATATCAAATATTGACTGACATGTGTATGGCCATACTTTTCTCAGTCTCACTAATCAAGAGGCCTTTGATATCATACTCCTATCAGAGGGACAAATCCCATATATATCACTCACAGTCATACCCCATATGTCAAAGTCACCCAATAATCATCGTTATAACAACCCATGTTTTAGGACTGCATTTGATAATGTCAAAGAGTACCCAACAACATGTGATGAGTGCATTGATTTTAGGTCTAAGAACCACAACCATCACTATCACTATGAGACCTGTAATGACTTCCAAAATGATGGCTTCCATGTGTCAGTCTGACGGTGGGTCTATCTAATACTTTGTTCCCTAATATGTATCTATTTGCTTGGTTTGATATTTCCATATCATGACTCATGAGATTTAGTCATCAATGAACTCACACTCTGATCTTATGTGTTATTGTTGTCTATCAACCTTTCACAATAACAATTGATTAGGGACATAATCATAATATGTATTTTTACTCTTATTATCTATATGATCTCATCCACAAGGTTAGTAACTTGACAACATATGTCATTGAGTAATATAATTCTCTAGACATTCACTCTGCATCTTCATTATCTCATAATTAAGTGAAACAAATGAATTGGAAGCTTGCCTTTATTATTAATCAAATCATGTATATGTCATGATATTACAATCATCACATAATTGGCTCTCTGGGCATACATACCAACAAGTCTGTGGTGCAATCATAATACTTGATTAGCTCCATCTAGCAATGCTGCCACATATTCAGCTCTTGCTTCGAGAAGATGTATTGCAAGTTCCTATAGTCGGTGAAGATCTAACACTTCTCACCATAAAGGTAGTGTCTCCATATCTTCAAGGCATGAACTACTACTGCTAACTCCAGGTCATGTGTGGGATAGTTCTCCTCATGTTTCTTAAGATGTTGCAAAGCAAAAGAAATCATGTTCTTATCTTGCATCGATATGCAACCCAAGCCATTCTTCGATGCTTCATAGATAACTATGTACTCTTTTCCCTGCTTTAGTAGAACCAACATTGGTGCTCGAATCAACTTCTCCTTCAAAGACTAGAAAGAATGTTGACACTTGTCATCCCAGACAAACGACACACCTTTCCTCATCAACTTCGTTAGGGATCATGATACATCGTTGAAGTTCTTGATGAACCTTCTGTTATAGCCTACCAAACCCACAAAACTACGAACCTCTATCGGCGTCTTCAGTTGTTCCCACTCAAGCAC
Source organism: Alisma plantago-aquatica (assembly GCA_963693085.1). Lineage (NCBI taxonomy): Eukaryota > Viridiplantae > Streptophyta > Magnoliopsida > Alismatales > Alismataceae > Alisma > Alisma plantago-aquatica. The sequence continues at coordinate 235,906,574 of OY856413.1, read as the reverse complement.
ATATTCCAACTTCTTGGGGTCTGCATGAACACCCTCAACAGATATCACATGTCCAAGGAAAGATGCCTCCCTCGGATAAAACTCACACTTGTTGAACTTTGCATACAACCAGTGATGTCTCAACAAGGTCAATGCCTGATGTAGATGTTGTTCATGTTGTTGGATGTCTCTGTAGTATAATAGGTTGTCATCTATGAGCACCACCACAAACTACTCAAGATAAGATCTGAACACCCTATTCATTAAGTCCCTGAATGATGTTGGTGCATTGGTTACTAGCCCAAATGGCATAACCACAAACTTGTAGTGACCATACAAAGTCCTAAAAGCTGACATGGGTATGCCATATGCCTTGATGCACAACTAATAATATCCAAACCTCAGATCAATTTTCAAGAACATTGTGCACCTCAGACTAGTCAAATAGATCAACTATCTATGACAAAGGGTACTTGTTCTTGATCGTCACCTTGTTCAGCTCCCGGTAATCGATGCACAACCTCATGGAACCATCTTTCTTCTTAACCAACAACAAGGGAGCACCCCAAGGGGAAGTTCTCAGTCTGATAAATCCTTTCTCAAGAAACTCCTACAACTGCTTCTTCAACCCTTGCATCTCATCTGATGCCATCTTGTACGTGGTATGTGCTATCTACTGCGTGCTAGGAACCATATTGATCTCTAAATCAATCTCTCTAGGAGGAGAAACACCTGGGAACTCATCGGGAAACACATCCTCAAACTAACAAACAACTAGCACTTCTTGGATACTAGGACTCCTCACCTTAATGTCTACCACATGTTCTAAAAATGCTTCACAACCTTGCCTCATCAACCTCTCTAATGCCATCATAGACACCAAGCATGTCAGAAGAATCTTACTATCTCCTTGGAAGACCCACAAAACATCACTGTCAGCAAACATATCCACCTTGGAACTATAGTCCAAGACCACCTGATACTTTTCCAAAGTATCCATTCTAAGGATCACATTGAATTTGTGCATATCAAGTGGTATAAGTTCCACTTGAATGTTGTGCCCTGAGAAAGAAAGACCATAGGATGGACACACCTCCCGCAACTCAGAAAAATCAACCAAAGGGGTTTCTAAGCAGAGACTATTAGATCTATGGATAATTGGAAAAGAACACCTAGCTATCACTTCTCTAGTGATAAAAGAGTGTGTTACGCCTAGATCAATCAAAACAAACATAAATCAAGAAGAAGACATAGCAGAATGAAATAACTTCATCTGACATGTCCCGACTCGAGGGTTGACTACTCCTTCTGGCTAACTCATAATATAAAATTGAGTCATTATCTATTGTTGCCCGGGTCCTCCGTTGGCCTGTCCAGACGAACCAACATGTGACGCTTGACTGCATCCTCTACCACCGCCACTACTAAATTGTCACTATTGTTACCCTTTCTGACTCTGTCTCAACTGTTGCATCACCTCTTCATCCTTCACAGGGAAGAACCACTTTGTATGCCCATCCTACCTACACTTATAGAAGGTCTTTCTCTCATACCATGGCCTATACGGCTATCACTGACATCAATGCAGCATTGTGAGCTCTTGCTAGCATAAGGTACAACCTCTACCCTTGTTATACAACCACTGATACTAAACTCCTAACCTATGTTGTGACTGAGGTGAAGAGAACCTAGGATTCTTGAAGCCTCTAGATGACTATCCTTGATAATGTGCAAGACTCTTACTGGCATTCACATCTCATTTCTCTATGGTATACTTCTCTATCCACCTCACATACTCCACAAACGTCACAAACTTTTCTTTGTTCTCCCGGGTTGACACCATTGTCGTCAACTCTATACTTAAACACTTATCAAATCATCTGTTCCTCTCCTTATCCATTGCAGCCATGTGTGGGAAAAAGCTAAGAAGTTCTGTGAACTTCACCTCATTCTCGTTGATCGTCATAGACCCCTATTGGATCTTCTCAAACTACACAATTTTCTCATCGAGGTATGTCTCGGGGAAGTACCAGCTCACGAACTCCCACCGAAAATCTTCCCAATTGATCACAACACCAGCCATTTTGTCCTCCTTGATGGTTTCACCAATGCCCAACACTCCCTTTCAACAAGTACACCACATGCTTCACTTATCATCTTTAGGGATATTAAGGATTTTGAAGGCATTTTCCAGATCGGTCAACCACATGTCAGCATCAGTTGGGTTCGACATACCAATGTACTGTATCACCCCCACACACCTCAACCTCTCAAAGGTATTCAAAGAACCTTGAGATTCCACATTGGGAACAACTGCCCTTGCTTGGGGTATGGGGATTTTATCCACCATGTGAGTCATCATGGCCATGAACTGCCCAAACATAGACTGGAAAGAGGGATTAGCCACAATTGTTGGGTCAAACAGAGACACCTCAGACACTCCAACATCTCTTCTCTACCTCTTGGCCCCATCTCTTGGTGTAGCAACACTAATCTCAACATGTTCTTTGTGTTCTCCAAACATATCTTTTCCCTTCTTCTTCTTCTTCTTATTATTATTATTATGCATAAGCAAAACATTACAATCATATATGTTGGATATACAAGAATAGACACAAACCCTAGCCATATGTCCCTGTAGACTCATCGAACCTATAGATTTTAATACCGACCTAATTGTGATAGACCGGTCATAGTAAAATGAGATTACTCAAAACAAAGTGCAGAACTAATACTAAATATCCAAAATACCATAAAATAAGGTAAATTAAAACTAATTTCATATAATCACCAAAGTAGAAACATGTTGCATCTGAGTTCACAAACTGTGTCACATGTATCACATATCATGCAAAAAGATATTATGTATCACTATTTAGTGACCATCTTGTCACTAACTGTTACTTATGATAAGTTGTTCACATATACAAGCCATATATGTACAACCATGGCATACTTCCTAAAGATTGTACTGATGTACAACATCTACAAAATACCCCCAAGGACCTAAGAGTACAGGGACAACACATAGGACTCTACTACAAAACACTAACAACATGTCAAACCTATAACAACTACTACTCCTCTTGCTGCTCAGCTTCAACCGCACGATCTCTACCTTATCATGCACGACCAACTAAAAGATGTAGAAACCCACAGAGTGAGACCAACATCCCATCGAGAGATATAACTCTCCGCCAACAACTATTGTTAACACAGGTAAAACATAAAGAGAATATTAAACAATATAGCAGATTTGGTTAAAATATAAGGTTAAGGAAAGTAACACAGATTAAGCAGTTTAAGTAACGTCAACTAATAGGTAGATCAAGTTGAATTTAGAAGGAATATGAATAACATGTATAATTTTCACCAACTAACAACATAAGAAACAAGGCAAGGGGTCATCCAATGCTACACGTTTGTATTACGTTTTTTATTTGCACTGAGGATTTAAGTCATACCACCCAAATCCAACTGACCGTTGCTAAGTTGAAATCAATGCCATACAATATCTATGGTAGATCCATAGTCCATGAGATTCCCACACTACTCAGTTAGTTCGAGTCAGCATCATAGTGACATATCAGTCAAACTGCAAAACAACAACTTATAGACAAAGTTATAGTCCTGTAAATGCATAGCCCACCTTGGTATGGGTCATGATGCTAGAAACCAGGGTATATAACCCAATCAGTAAGATACAACTGTAGTTGTCCTCTATAACATTAAATCACTTTTTCACCATCATTGAGACCTAACCGTAGTTTTTCTCAAAATACTTGGGATCAAGATGTTAAGGACACACAGTCACTTGCACCTCACATACTCAATAATATGCGCTCTGGGTTTCCCTTGGGAGTACATGTTTCACCATACAGCAAATTTCTGACTTTGGAATGGATCAATGGCACATGGAAATACATAATTAGGGTTTCACTTAATTAGATAAGCCAAATGGGTATTATTTAATGCATTAATCAAGTTAAAATGTACAAACCCTAAACAAATTCTACAAGGACATGGGTAAAGATACAACTTCAGAAGACATAAAACGTATGAGGTATAAATTTGACACATCATCACTTGATATCACTACCATACAAGGACATCTACATTATCACACCACTAGGGGATAACAATTCCTCATTACATCACTTACAGGAAATCACCTCACATTAGGCATGAGCCTCCGCTAGGTCATAATACCCAATCACATAGTTCCTGCACTACCACATTATCTCATCATGCCTTATTAAGGCTCATAATCATCACTCTTTGTCATATAAGATATACCATAGCAATCACCAACTATGATGTTCATTCAACCAACAACATTAGGGTTACACAACTAGGAGAGAGAAAACATCATAACATGATAATCACTTCAAGCAAGATAATCCATTACATCATATGCCCAAAATTAGTGTTAAGGTTTCCATAGCTAGCTGATTAGGATTTTCATAATAGCATTGAACATCAAACACTAAGTACATCACTTCTCACATACTTGGATGATATTAGGGTTAAGCATCATTATCATTATGATTAATCAATCATTCTAAGTAGCACTATGTATCAATCATATAAGACTAAAGCCATCTGCAACAATCAACCAAACTAGACCATGTGTAGCGACCACCCATGGCTCAAGGTGTAAAGACCACAACACTAGGTCAACACCTTATTGTGACCAAAACATATCACCATAGGTAACAACCAAACCATGTACACCACCCTAGATGTAGTGCCCACTACACACACCAAGTGTAGCAACCAACACTTGTAGAGACCACCCTGATTAGGGTTAGGGTTTATCTTGCAACCGCAACAACCTTACACATGTAGTGATTACAAGGGTAAGCATCATATAAATAGTGATCAAAGAGTGAACAACTCAAGGTATCGGCCATCAAATAGGGTCAAGGTAGTGACCACTCAGAAAATAAGGTGTAGCATCCAACACCAAGATCAACATGTGACAACCTACACCAAAACTTGTGTAGAGACCATAGTGGATTAGGGTTAGGATTACTGTGAGCAGAACAAAACCCTAGCACACCATCACAGTAAAAACAACCCAAGTAACCAAGGAATATATGTCAGCCAAAACAACAAGCATATCACCAAGAGCTCATACATCACTAAAGAGAACACACCATCAAAGATGAAGATCAAAACCCTAAAACAAACATCATAAGGGTAAAAATGGAAAACCATGATGAGGAGGGAAAACCATGCGTACAACTCATGCACATAAGAACCAAACCTCCATCTAACAAAGGATGGATGAAAGATAAACATGGTGATAAAATCCACAAACAAGGTGCATGTAGGAATCATCAACATCCCCACCACTAAGGGTTCAGGTACATGAATTATGTTTAAGAGATATAGCAATCTAATCAAGAATACTTCATAATCTTAAACCCTAAAACAACATAACATCCTCTAGAAAATTTTAATTATAATTTAGAGATGAAACAGTATCATGCAAGCATGATAAAGTGCAAGAATAGAAGAGGGTAAAGTTATATAACCCGCCTTAAGATATAGATAAATCTCCAAAACCACAATCTCTAAGAGAGAGAAGGAACTCCAAAATTGTATCAACTCCATAGATAACATAGTCACCTTAATAAGACAAGAACACACCAAGGTTAAAGGAAAGAACAAGAAGAAGAAAGCATAAACCCTAGGCCAAACAAGGAAGATGTTTGAGGAAAGAGGAGAACTTCATCTCACTTAGGTACTCCCATAGAAAACCATGGATCTCAACCTTTATGGAGAGAAGTTCCTCAAGATAGCCACCATGGTGATCCATAGTCTCATGGACAAGAAAAGAAAGGAAGAGGAAGGGTTCAAAGGAAACATGATCAAGGGTAGGAAACCACTTACCAAGAAGGAAGATAACTAATAACCACCACAAAGAAGATGATCAAGCCCAAGATCGCCACATGCAAAGGCAATCGACTACCAAAGCTCCAAGATCAGCACCTTCTCTTGCTCTATCAAGCTCAAGGATGAATACAAGAAAGAAGAGAGGAAGAAGAGTGCTAAAGGGGATACTTTCATGTGAACGATGGGGCATATATATTCAAGGGTAGGAGAAAGGTAAAGATCATGAGGTGTCAAGATATTAGAACCTCTCACGACACTTGTCCCCCAAAAGGTCAGCCATCCAAGAACTCATAACAAGCATGCAACAAAGGGCGTTAAGAACAAGGTAGTGTGGCGACCACTTAGGTCCACTACACCCTTGGGTCGAAGTAAAACAAAGAGATCACCATGTAGCAACAACAACACCATACCAACCAAGGCAACTGGTCACTACATCAAACACAAGCCAAAACCTAGTGACCAAAACCAAGGGAAAGACACCTAGGTTGCTACAAGCACACCCAAGGAAGGTTCTTTGGTCAAACACAACAAGAAGACACATCCATAGGTCCTACACTCAAGAAACACACATGGTTGACACCATCATCCATGCGACCCATGCAAGGCATGAAATCCTAAAACCACACATGATGTCACATCACCAACCAAGGTCCAAACAAGGTGCCCCTAAGCTTCATTATCTCTCTCATGATTCTAAGGAACAAAAGGCACAACCTACATGCGACAAATTGCAAGATAGACCCTCAACATGATTCAATTGCAACTTGGTCCAAAACAAGCATAACATGCTCAAACATCAACCAAACACGACCAAACTGAAAATGTATATTGGGCACAATCAAGCCCAAACTGGGCTCAAGTCTGAATTAGACGCATTCAAGTTCAAACTAGGTGCATAGGATTGATTGTGGACACAATACATGTCAAAAAAAGATGTAATACATGTGGGTGCAATCAAGAAGAAGAACTAGACACATTAAAGTACTAACTGGACACAATCAAGAAGAAGAACTAGACGCATTAAAGTACTAACTGGGCACAATCAAGTCCGAATTGGGTGCATTTAAGTCCAAGTTGAGCGTAATAGTCCAAACTGGGCTCAAGTATGAACTGGGCGCACTCAAGTTTCCACTCAAATGTGGGCTCACTACTAGTGGAAGTGGGCACATTCTATTAAAATATGGAATCCACCAACTTCTACTAGTAATGCACCTACATTTTTGGAATCCACCCATTTTTACTTGTGATACACCACAATGTCAGTGGAATGCGTCAACTTTTACTAGAAATACATTCATTTAAATGTGGGTGTATTTCTAGTAAAAGTGGATGCCTTCCATTCAAATGTGGGCGCATTACTAGTAAAAGTGGGTGCATTCCACTCAAATATAGATGCCAAACTAGTACAAGTGGATTCATTCTAGTAAAATTTGGAATACATCCATTTTTACTAGTAATGCACCCACATTTGAGTGAAATACCCCCAGTTCTACTATAATGTGCATACATTTTAATGGAATGAGAGCTTTTACCAGCAATTCATTCTCTGAAATGTGGGTGTATTGCTAGTAAAATTGGACACATTTCAACTCAAATGTGGGTGCTCTACTAGTAGAAGTGGGTGCATTCCATTAAAATGTGGAACACATCCATTTCTACTAGTAATGAACCAACATTTGAGTGAAATGCACCCATTTATACTAGCAATGTGCATAGATTTTAGTGGAATGAGCCTACTTATTAGCAATGCACCCACATTCCTCCCATCCCATTACTTCCCTCCTCACTTCAATCTATTCTAATTACTCCCTCCTCACGTTAATATTCCTTAACATTTTTCTCAAAATAATGATGACATTGATCTTATTAGAATGTATTATTGTAAGGAATCTAATACTTCTCATTTTTTCAAAAAAACTCATTATGGACTAAAATTTATAAGAGAAAACAATATATATCATCCCTATTTCCCTCCTATTTTATTTTTTCTCCGGAAAAATAAAAAAATAAAAAAGAGACATGCATTTGCATTGATAGCATGACAAAAATGGCAATGGGAAGCATTTTATAGGAAGTTTGGGTTGTGCTTGAAATGCACCTATAGCCCTCCGCACGTGAAGATATCATAAGTCTTAGTATAATATTATGCAAATTGAAGTCACAATATGAACACAAATTGTATACAAAATATGAATAAAAACTATGTACACGATTCATTTTATGAGTTCTTTTGGTTAGTGTTCCAACACTGACTTTAAATATATTTTACTTCCAACCAATGATATCCTTCCACTAGATCAAATATGCATAATAAACATGAAACCTTGTAGAAAATTCCCACCTTCATCTATAAAAGTAGCCCCACTCTAGCAGTCCCTGCTTCGATGCCCTCTGTCACTCCATTTGCATAGATGGTGTAAATCTACTTTCTTCATAATCTTCAAGTTGTTCCATCATTTCATGAATAGTTATCATATATGGAAAAATTACAAGAACATACAAGACATCCTATGCCCATATATTCTAGTTATTTCTCAACTATGATACCCAAAAATATGATGCATGACCTCTGTATTCACACACATGCATGGACAAATGCCAAAAAGCCATAAGAAGAATAAAAATTAGGATCTCATACACTAAATCAATCATCAATAACATGGACAACCGACATGCAAGAATAAACCCGATTATAAATTTGAACAAGATGTTTTATATTAACACTTAATAAGATCATTATATATATTTATGAACATGAAAATATACATTTTTCATAAAAATTACCAAGGTCACGAAGAATTTAACTACAATAGATATTGTTATTCATATTTATAGTATATGGATCTAGTATATGGTATGCAACCAAAACTTGATTTGTAGATACATATTCGTGTAAAACACTCTACCTGGGAATTGAATGTACAATGACCACTATAGACACCATAAAGACCAAACTCCCACCCGCGTATCTTTTTTGTCTAGGTGAAGGAGACTCCTTGCTAGAAAATCTATCGGTCAACGACTGAGAACCAAAAAAGTGTGAGAAACCATAAGGGTTAGACCATAGTCCCAATTAGAAATAAAAAAACATGTAGAGTAATGAGAGTATACATGTATGTATATATATATATATACATATATATATATATATATATATTGAATTTGGGATTTCTGTATTCTAAGGAAACTTGTAAAAAACATATTTGAGTGCTAAAGGCAATTAGGAAAGTCCACATTGTTATTCTGACGTCATTGGTATCATACTAGGTAAATTGAATAGGGTGATAAAGGAAAGTGTTAGGCCCCATTTGGATGGACAAGAATAGAAAACTCTACAAAACATATTAGAGTGACAATGAAACAATTTAGGGCCTAATTTGGAAGGAACGAAATAAAAAACTCCACATTGTTCTTATGACTTCATTTGTATTATACAAGTAACTTGAAGTCAGATTGTGAAACAAAATTATATATAAAATATCAACGAACAACTATGCACATGATTCATTTTGTAATCATTTGTGTCATTATTCTGACTCTCACTTGAAATATATTTCACCACCAAAAAAAGATTCCTTCAACGGGAGAAATTCCCTATAATAATCATGAAATATTCTAGGACATTCTCACCTTTATCGTAAATATCTTCCAAATATTGCTATCATTTATGTACAAGTTGATGTTCATTGAATTGGATATTGTTGAGTTAGGCCTTTAAATTTGTTGATGCTCTTTAAAATATTATCATATTAAAATATGATAATATTGATCTTTGAACTATCCTTAAAACGTTTGATCGTCGCATCATATGCAAGGCCTATAGGAGGACATAACTATAACATATCCGTATATTATGTTGCATAATAATTTGATGTCATCATCCTCTATTGTAGATTATAAACTATCTTATCTTCTCCCTTAGGTGTATGTAGAAAGTATATAGTCTGAAACTCCATATAAAAGTACACCGAAGTTATCTTCTCTCCTAATCTCTTTCCCTCCTCCATAGCCCACTAGTTACCAACACTATCCTTTGATAGATAGATCACATGTTTGGTCTCCTCCCCATGTATTTCCAAAATCCTAAATGCCTTCTCTAACTACGTAAGACATAGATATACATCCTCCAGGTCTATTGTCCTACATCATCCATCACTCAAACTCTTCTTAAACTCTCAAAGGTATTCTCTAAATACCTAGTTGCCTATACATAAAGAAAGTGCCTATGATGAGGGCATAATCATATTGTCCTCCAGTGCATGAAGGTGGACATCAGTTGCCCAAACATATCATGTATATCGTAGAGAAACGGGTGCAATGGAGTTTAGGTGAGTCAATTATGTTTTTGTAGGATCTTACATAGACACTCTCTATTCAAGTTCCCTCTACCACTTCTATGTAGTAGAATGCACAAAGATACTCTTAGCATGGTCTACCATATCTACCTCACCATAAACTATGATTAGATGTGAAAAACACATAGGAACAAACATGAAATCTTATGTTCCGATAACTCTTGGAAACCTAGACTCTAATGCCACCAATTGTGGGACCTAAGATGTTCATATAGCTCTAGGTAACCTAGGATATAATACTACAAAATGTGGCAAGCAACCAAGAGATCAATGTATAAGCATGACCACAGGACGGATTGCCACACTACAAGAAGAATACTCATAAAAACATAAATGGATCCTAGTTACCATCATCAAGTGAGAAACAAAATCCATCAAATATCACATGTAAAACTACCATGAAGTCCTATATTCGAATACCTATAGGTCATCTTACTATCTTCATTATAAGTGATCAAATTCACAACTTATTCATACAAATGATGTGCCTATTTACAAAGCCAGAGGGATAGGGGTCCAAAAAGGCCTCCCTCAACCAATACTTCAATTAATTTCCTAATATGTATCTTATTTCATATATAGTAAGTTTGTCATAGACTATGTCCAAGTCAAACAAAAATTGGAAAAACCCAACTACACAACTCCATATTCAGATTTGACTCTATGTTTCCCAATCTTAAGACACCAATATAAACACTCTCTTGCATCTCATAGTAAATTATATAGACTCGAGACTCCCTGTATACTTTGTGTCTAGGAGAGTAATTAAAGTGCAAATAGATTCATCTCAGCGATAGACTGGAGAATAATCTTGCACGCTAGTATCTAGCTGTAGATAATTTCTGAAGATAAGATGTAATGACCCAATTTCAACTTAGCCATCTAATTAAAGGCTACTTATATGATTAATACTTTACTATATTGGTCTTAGTTTAATCTTGATCAATGATAGTAGTTTGTTATTATATTCTAAACATGATGAGATACCTTGCACATGCTTTGTTTAGAATAATTAGGGTTTGATAAATGAAAATTCTAGTTGGCCAATTTGAAGATTTTGATAGTATTTAACTCAAGAATGTGATATGTATCTTAGTATATAAAGTTTTAATATGTTATATATACTTTAGATGATTTTGTAATTTGAATGTAGATTGGATAACTCAAAGATAAGTGATTTTTGTAAAAAAAGTTTAGAATCTTTGAACGTCAGTTGAACTTGCTGTTTGGTCACATTTTTCTAATACTAACTCAACCGACCATGCTATACAGATTGTAGCATATTAGTAAATATAAATTGTTCATCAAAAACGACCAGGGTGACAATGATATTTTACTACATTAGATACCATTATTAACATTTACAATATATGGATCTAGTAATAAGGTATGCAACAAAAATATGAGTCACAGATACATATTCATGTAGAACACAAACACTCTGTCTGGGATCTAAGTGTACATGGATGACTATAGATAACGCAAAGATCAGACTCCCAATGTCATCTATTTTCTTGTCTAAGTGATGGAGACTCCTCACTAGAAAATCTATGGGTCAGAAGCTAAGAATAAAAAAGGGTGAGAAACTACGAGGGTTAGACCATAGTCCCAGTTAGAGATAAAACAGATGTAGAGTAATGAGAGTATATGTGAATCACCATATATGTTAAATTTGGCATTTCCATATTAAAGAGAAACTTGCACAGAACATATTCAAGTGCTAAAGGCAATTAGGAAACTACATGTTTGTAGCATACTAGATCTCAAACCCTACCCTAGAAGTTTGATCTTTTTGGACTTAGACAAACAAGGTTGAGGATAGATCTAGGTGAGGTTTAGTATAACCTTAATGAGTTAATGCATGTATAAATCACCCTAATGTAACCTAATGTTCTCACATTAGTCTTGGACCAATAATAGACATATAAAATATGTCACATAAGATAATATACAATTTTGTGCAAATAATCATACATATTTCTTTTGGAGATAATGTTAACATAATTGGATGCGAAATAATAATAATAGTGAAATAATATGATAACCTAAGTAATAATGTTATATTAATGGCCATAAATATTAATTATGAAAAAAATCATTAAAAGGAATCCTAAAAGTGGAATCTAAGTTAAGAATCATGTTCCTTGGGTCCTAATTAACTTGGGAGTCAAGTTTCACATTATTCAAATAAATATAATTTAATTAATTTAATTTGGAAAGAGAAGATCTAAGTTTTCTCCAAAATATAAAATAAAATAATAAATGATTTCAAAAGAGAAAAATAATTTTAGATTCATACTCTACATAATAAATATAGCCTTTAGGTGAATTTTCATCCAATTTGGAAGATGTTTGATTAAAAGTTGAAATTATGAGTGAGAAAGTGTGTAGAACCTTCAAAATATTAAATAAATGTACAAACCTTTCCAACATGTAAAATGAACAGAAAATTAGTATCCAACACATTAAGTATGACTTGTGGGTGAAGTTTCATAAAATTTGAAGAATCTTAAAGCCATTAATGCATGAGGAATTTGAAAATAGGATTTGGTTTATTTAACACTGTAAAATTTCTCAAAAGGCAAATCTAATTGCATATTTGTATTCCTCATATTAAAAATAGGCTATGTGCCATTTTGCATTTTATTTTGGGGTTCGTTTTCATTCAAATGAGGATAGAGAAAAAGGGAAATAAATTTAATGTGCACTTTAGTTTAATCAGATTGGGAATTTCATTTTATATGTCACACAAATGCGTGCGATGTAGACCACGCGTGTGATGTAGACCACCCGATTAAAAGATGGATGATCGAGATTTTGTCTCCTACCTTCCGTAGGAGTCCTGTTCCTGGTGAACAGTGACCATAGTTTTTCTAACCTGATTTCTTATGATTTTCTCGCTTAATTATAAATCATTTTTTGCAATTTCTTTTGCATTGAATTCGTGGATGAGAGTTTGAACAATTTGATTCTTTATAAGATCCCTAGTTTCCAGTATTCTCATTTTTCCTAAATTCCCTCTCCAAGCTTCTTGAAGCTACCCCCTTATTTGGTCGAAACCTTAACTATATAAATAGGTGATTACACCTTTAGTTCTACCACACGTCGCACAATCTTCCCCCACACCCAATTGTCCCAGAGACTTTGTGATCTTCTACTAAGAACTCAATTTGAGGATGATCCGTGTGGGGCTTCATGGTGCTCTATTTCGTGGCCTCGGCCAAATTTTTCTAGCGGTAAGAACCCTGGACCCTTCTCGTTCGCAAAATGGTCGTCAATATCCTTGGTTATCCTCTTCTTTCATTTTACCCAATTCCGACCAAAGTGCTTTGCATAGAGCAATGTCCATGGTGCGCCTTCTAGGAGGGGAAGATGAATCATAACACTTTCTCGAATCTACCCTTCTCTTGTCTTCTTTTGTTGTTTAATCGCTGAGGGCATTCTAGTCTTTTTGCCCCTTATTTCTTTTGTTTTGAGTGAGTCTACCGAAGATTTGACTAAAGGCATGTTCGTGTGTGGTTGGTACATGTCTGCTGGGCCCAGATCTCTCTTTCCCTCTCTCATGAGGTGTTTGATGATGTGGCTATCCCTGATTGGCCGATTTTGTTAAAAATCATAACTAATTACATGATTATCCAAAAATTATAAAAAAATAGCCGTTGAATTTAGAAAAATAAGAGTCGTCTTAAGGAATTGGTTTTATTTCCTAAATCCAATCTTGAAAATATTTGATTTTAATGAATTCACATAAATCTATAATAATTTGTAAAATCCATAAATAAATATATGTATGTCAGAAAAATATAATAAAATATGTTTTGGAATTAGAAAATGATAATCTAAAATATGGCTTATTTTTATAACCTAAATTGCATGTAAGGAAAAAGGTGTTTTTAGGGTTTGATTAATCAATGTAAAATTGACTCAAAATCTACATATGTGCTTAATAGGTTCTTTAAAGGCCTAGACTTAGATCTAGAAGTGACTTTGGTCTATTTAGACTATGAAGAGAGGTATGTTTTGCATCTCTTATTCTTCTATATTGAGCAATAACCTATCTTTATCATTCTCTTGATCCCATGGACATTAGCCTATACATAATGTCTATTCTTTTGAAAACCATGGTTCATGTGAACTACCTTATTTGTTATTGATCTTGTAATCAAGGATATTCTTTTGCACTCTCTCTGATGATTTGTTCATGTTGGAATTATTTGATGTTATGTGCTTCTTTTCCCACCATGGTAGTGGATGTGTATATTACACATAATGTGATGGTATTTGGTTGGATGTTCTCATCCTTTTGTTCTCTTATGCTCTTAATCTCTTGTATTCTTGCTTATCTTTTGGTATGTATCATGTGGTGACTACTAGTATAATGCTGCATGTGTTCTTATGTGGATATTAAATTCCTACATATTAGTGCAGATGTTAAATTCTTGCATATATATATATATATATATGTATATATATATATATATATATATATATATATATATATATATATGTATATATATATATATGGGTAGATGTTAAATTCCTGCTCAGGAAGATGTTGACAGACCCTACCACCCCATATTTAGAGTGGATGTATACAGTTCCCACTCACCCCACATTTTAGAGCAGATGTATACAAGACCCTGCTCACCTCACATTATTTTTGGTAGATGTGTTATTTCCTACCTACGTGTATATATTGTCTAGTATTGTCACAGTTGAAACACATGGATGCCTTGTTTATATACTCTCTTTCTTCATTCTTATTTTGTTGTTTGTATTCTTTTATGCCCCTTGAGTAGTACTTTACTTTTATATGGGAAGCCTTTTTATTTGATGTACTTTATTCTTTTAAATTTCTCAATATCCTATTTAGTATGCACATACCATCCTTTGTTGATGTTATCTATTTTTCTCTTCTTACTGTGGTATCCTTCCAACCCCAGGTGAAGGGCTTGGATGATATGGCATGAAGATATGGACATCGCTTAAGGAGTTAAATCTTGAAAACAAAGTTGTTATGGTTTAGACTTCCCTCTATCTTAGATCCTTATGTTGTATCATACATGTAAACCATATGTGGGAGATTAAGATATAATTTTGTAATCATGTTGAGAAGTTGAATATTGTCATTAATTTCTTCCACTGCTACACTTTAGTTGTTTTGAATACCATTAATAAGATTTGAAAAATTTACACCCACTCCATCATACCTTTTTGGGTGTGTTTGGATTGGAGGTTTTATTCTTCAAATTTGGGATCCCACTTCTTACAGCATGGTATCAGATCCCATGGTAGTCTGAATCTGACTATTTCAAGTTTCTCTCCCTAATTAGAACCCTTACCTTGCATAGTTGCCCTCTAGGTGAGATGTTCACCCTAGAATTGATCTATGTTAAATATGTGATGAGGTTTTAGGAGATCTTACCATATCATATAGATTGATTATGATTTGTATCTCTTGATGCTATGAGGTTTGACTTGAGGATGCAATTAGGGTGAGGAGGTAGTAGGATGAAGAGTTCTTTTTGTGGATATATTGTGACTTGGTTTTCACATTGAATTTTTGGTCAACTTGTTGGTTTTACTTCACAATGTTTCTTATCGGGAAAAAAAATTCATTATACTACTATAAGTACAAAAAAATTCTGTGATTTTATTGATGATTTCTTGAACGAAGTCACAATGGAGAGATATGTGAAGTTTTAGAGGAGAAACCCTAGAATTAGTTGGCATAGAATCCTAACCCTAGTTTTGAAGAAGTGACTAGGAATTTGTGAGATAATGTTAAGGGGTAGTGTACCTACCCTTTGTACCCTATGACTTTTTGGATCTTAGGGTTGATAGGTTAGAAACACAAGTACCTAAAACTCAACCCTAGTTGGTTCTGATTTGTTAGTTGGATACATGTATAATGTAAATCTCTAAAACATTCACAACTAATAGATATGTGGTTAACATCTTAAGGGGGTGGAGAGTAGTTGGTTGTTGATGTTTGACTTGTTAGGTTAAACCTTTTAAGGGGTGAAGAGTGGTTGGTTGTTAATGTTTGGATCAATAGATTTTGAGGACGAAATCCTTTTAAAGGGTGGAATGCTGTAACATACTATATCTCAAACCCTTCCCTAGAAGTTTGATCTTTTTGGACTTAGACAAACAAGGTTGAGGATAGATCTAGGTGAGGTTTAGTATAACCTTAATGAGTTAATTCATGTATAAATCACCCTAATGTAACCTAATGTTCTCACATTAGTCTTGGGACAATAATAGACATATAAAATATGTCACATAAGATAATATAAAATTTCATGCAAAAATCATACATAATTCTTTTGGAGATGATGTTAACATAATTAGATGAGAAATAATAATAGTAGTTAAATAATATGATAACCTAAGAAATAATGTGATATTAATGACCACAAATATTAATTATTACATAACTCATTAAAAGGAATCCCAAAAGTGGAATCTAAGTTAAGAATCATGTTCCTTGGGTCCCAATTATCTTGGGAGTCAAGTTTCACATTATTCACATAACAATAATTAACATAATTTAATTTGGAAAGAGAAGATCTAAGTTTTCCCCAAAATATAAAATAAAATAATAAATGATTTCAAAAGAGGAAAATAATCTTAGATTCGTAATCTACATAATAAATATAGCCTTTGGGTGAATTTGCATCTAATTTGGAAGATGTTTGATTAAAAGATGAAATCAGGAGAGAGAAAGTGTGTAGAACCTTCAAAATATTAAATAAATGTACAAACCTCTCCAATATGTATAATTAATGGAAAATTCATATCCAACACATTAAATATGACTTGTGGGTGAAGTTTCATAAAATTTGGAGAATCTTAAAGCCATTAATGCATGAGGAAATTGAAAATAGGATTTGGTTTATTAAATACATTAAAAGTTCTCCAAAGGCAAATATAATTGCATATTTGAATTCCTCATATCAAAAATAGTCTATGTGTCAATTTTCATTAATTTTGGGGTTCGTTTGCACCCTCAAATCAGGAGAGAGAAAAACGGAAATAAATTTAATGTGCATTCGAGTTTAATCGGATTGGGAATTTCATTTTATTTGTCACACAAATGCGTACGATGTGGACCACTCGATTAAAAGATGGATGGAGGAGTTTTTGTCTCGTACCTTGTGTAGGAATCATGTTCGCGGTGAATAGTAACCACAAATTTTCTAACCCAATTTCTTGTGATTTTCTCGCTCAGTTCTAAACCATTTTTTGCAATTTCTTTTGCATTGAATTCGTGATGAGATTCCGAACAATATGATTCCTTATATGGTCCCTAGGTTCTAGTATTCTTGTTTTTCCTAAATTCCCTCTCCAAGCTTCTTAAAGCTACCCCCTTGTTTGGCCAAAACCTTAACTATATAAATAGGTGATTACACCTTTAGTTCCACCACACATTGCACAATCTTTCCCCACACCCAATTGTCCTGGAGACTTTGTGATCTACTACCGAGAACTCGATTTGTGGAGGATTTGTGTGGGGCTTCACGGTGCTCTATATCGCAGCCTCGGACAAATTGTTCTAATGGTTAGAACCCCGGACCCTTCTCATTCTCAAAACGGCCGTCAAAATCCTCAGTTATCCTCTTCTATCATTTTACCCAATTCCAGCCAAGGTGCTTTGCCTAGAGCAGTGTCCACAGTGCGCCCACTAGGAGGGGAACATGATCCAAAGTGCTTTCTCGAATGCCCCTCTCTTTTCTTCTTTCATTGTTTTATCACTGAGGGCATTCTAATCTTTTTGCCCCTTGTTTCTTTTATTTTGAGTGAGTCTATCCAAGCTTTGACCACAGACATGTTTGTGTGTGGTTTGTCCATGTCTGCTGGGCGCATCTCTTTCCCCCTCTCACAAGGTGTTTGATGATGTGGTTGTTCCTGATTTGCGGATTTGTAAAAATCATAACTAATTACCTGATTGTCCAAAAATTACAAATAAATAGTCGTTGGATTAAAAAAAAATAAGATCTATCTTATGGTGTTGGTTTTTTTTCCTAAATACAATCTTGAAAATTAGTGATTTTAATGAATTCACTTAAATAATTAATAATTTGTAAAATCCATAACTAAATATAGGTATGTCAGAAAAATAAAATAAAATATGCTTTGGACTCAGAAATAGATAATCTAAAACATGGCATAATTTTGATTACCTAAATAATATGCAAGGAAAAAGGTTATTTTTAGGGTTTGATTAATAAATGTAAAATTGACTTAAAATCTACATATATGCTTAATTAGTTCTTTGGAGGCCTAGACTTGGATCTAGAAGTGACTTTGGTCTGTTTAGACTTTGAAGAGAAGTATACTTTGCATCTCCCTTTCTTCTATATTGAGAAATAACATATCTTTATCATTCTCTTGATCCTATGGACATTAGCCTATACATAATGTCTTTTCTTTTGAAAACCATGGTTCATGTGAACTACCTTATTTGTTATTGATCTTGTGATCACGGATATTCTTTTGGACTCTCTCTTATGATTTGTACATGTTGGACTTATTTTATGTTATGTGCTTCTTTTCCCACTATGGTAGTGGATGTGTATATGACATGTTATGTGATGGTATTTGGTTGGATGTTCTCATTATTTTGTTCTCTTATGTTCTTAATATCTTGTATTCTTGCTTATCTTTTGTTATGAATCATGTGGTGACTAATAGTATAATGTTGCACGTGTTTTTATGTGGATGTTAAATTCTTACATATTAATGCAAATGTTAAATTCGTACATATATATATATATATATATTTGGGCAGATGTTAAATTCCTACTCGGGCAGATGTTGACAGACCCTGCCACCCCATATTTAGAGTGGATGTATATAATTACCGCTCACCCCACATTTGAGAGTAGATGTATACAAGACCATTCTCACCCCCACATTATTTTTGGTAGATGTGTTATTTCCTACGTACATGTTTATATTGTCTAGTATTGTCATAGGTGAAACACATGGATGCCTTGTTTATATACTCTCTTGCTTCATTCTTATTTTTTGTTTGTATTCTTTTATGCCCCTTAGGTAGTACTTTAGTTTTATATGGGAAGCTTTTTTATTTGATGTCCTGTATTCTTTTAAATTGCTCAATCTCCTATTTAGTATGCACATACCAGCCTTTATTGATGTTATCTATTTTTGTTTTCTTGCTGGGGTATGCTTCCAACCCCAGGTGAAGGACTTGGATGATATGGCATGAAGATATGGACATAGATTAAGGAGTTAAAGCTTGGAGACAAAGTTTTTATGGTTTACACTTCCCTCTATCTTAGAACCTTATGTTGTATCATACATGTAAACCCTATGTGGGAGATTAAGATATACTTTTGTAATCTTGTTGATAAGTTGAATATAGTCATTAATTTCTTCCGTTGTTACAATTTGGTTGTTTTGAATACCATTAATAAGATTTGAAAATTTTACACCCACTCCATCATACCTTTTTGGGTGTGTTTGGATTGGAGGTTTTATTTTTCAAATTTTTAGTAGGGAGTGTTCCCCTCTGGGATCCCACTCCTTACAACGTTGTTCTTCCAACTTCATTGGTATCATACTATGTAAATTTAATAGGGTGATAAAGGGAAGATTTAGGTCATATTTGGATGGACAAGAATAGAAAACTCTCCATAACATATTAGAGTGATAAAGGCAAGATTTAGGCCCTGATTTGGAAGGAATGACATAGAAAACTTTATGTTTTTCTTATGACTTCATTGGTATTCTACGATGTGAATAAAAGTCAGATTGTGAAAGCAAATTATGTAGAAAATACCAAAGAACAACTACTCACATGATTCATTTCATAGTTTTTTGTATCATTGTTCTTACTCTTACTTGAAATATATTTCACCTCCAAAAAAAATGACTTCAACTGGAGAAATTTCCAATAATAAGCATGAAACCTTATAGGAAATTCTCACCTTGATCATAAATCGTCTTCCAACTATTGCTATAATTGATGTATATGGTGATGTTCATTGTATCAGAGACTATTTGTGTCAATCTTTAAAATATGCTAATGCTCCACAAAATGTTATCATATTAAAATATGTTAATATTAGGCTTTGAACTCTCCTCAAAACTTATGATCCTATGGTCATATGTAGGGCCTAGAGGAGGACATAAATGTAATGTATCCATATATCATTTCACGTAATATTTTAGTTTCAACATCATTTAGTATATATTACAAACTGATGTATCTTCTCCCTTAGGTGCATATAGAATGTATATGATCTCAAATTACATATCAAAGTATAAAAATGTTATCTACTATCTTGAGATCTTCCCCACCTCCATATCCCACTAATGGCAAACACTATCCTTTGAGAGAGAGATTGCATGCTTCATCTCCTCCTCATATATGTCTAAAATCCTAAATGCCTTCTCTAACTACATAGGACAAAGATATGCATCCTTCAGATCTATTGTCCTACACCTTGTTATGACCGCACGCATCTGAGCTTAATTAGTAAACTAGGGTTTACCTGGATGATTATATGCTTAATTGGATTGATCATTGCTTAAATATGATTAATGATGATAATTCAATTATGATGTTTTAAACCTAATAAGAATGTTAAGTGTTCTATTGTTTGTGAAATTAGGGTTTGAGAAATATAAACCCCAGTTAGCTAAAATTAGGGTTTTGATTGTACATGAGTATGTAATTTGATCAGGATAGTAGTGTGGTAAATGATTTTTCATATTTTCTACAAATTTTTTATTTAATTGAATTTTGGAAAAGATATGTATAACTCAATCATGCATATTGAAGAAAAATTTCAGAATATTTGAGTATTCTTTGAATGTGGTTCTCGGTCGAACTATACTTCGACTAAAATGCTAACAGAGTGCTTTTCAACAGTGTAGTGTTTTATTTTAATTATTTATTAGTAATTCCAAATGATATTAAATTGTAACTGGAGATCTGAAACTCAATAATAAAAATAAATTTAAAATTTTCATAATTTTTTGATGTGTTTAGACATTATCAGTAGACGAATTACAGTAACTGACATGTCTACAGAATTCAGGATAGCAGTACACTATTCGATATTTAGTTATTTAATGGAAGCTTGGAATGATCTCAAATTAAAAAAAAACATCTTTGTAACTCAATTATACACAATATCCATAATTTTTGGAGAAGGTTTGGTCTCTTAAATACATGAATTATAGAAACCTTTTTATGATAGAAACATCTGCTGAAATAAGAAAAAGTTTAGTGTGGGGTCAAAGTGCAATTGACCCAAGCAGCTCAATTGCTCTATATGATCAAGCTAACACACAAGGAGGTCTCATAATTCGTGATTCAATCCAGGGAAACAAAATCCTAGAGAGAGAGAGAGAGAGAGAGTTAGGGTTTGAGAGGAGAAATTGATGGAGATGCTGACCTAGGGTTTTGCGGTTCGAGGAATGATGAAATCATGTAATTTAGCTTCTTTGGATATAGTTTCATGGTTTATCTTCTCTCACATGTCAAAATTCCGTCCCTCCTCTGACTTGATCCAAAATGGTATCAAAACTTCCCCTTTTCTCACTCTTTCTTCATAATCCCTCATTTTTAGGGTTTTCGAGTTGAAAGGAAGATGAATTGGGTGAATTGCTAATGATTTGATATGGATTCGAGATTTTCGGATATGGGATACGTTTTTAAGGTGTTTTCACACCTTAGGGTGAGTAGAAACTTCCTTTAAACATTATATTGCATGAAAATTGGTTCATTCATCCATAATCTTTAATTTCTTAGTATGCGGCTACAAACCCTTAATTGTCTATTTGTTCTAAGTTGTTACAAAATGATATGAAATGGATTCATACTTTGTTTGAATGAATTTCAGATGATAAAATCATATTATAAATGTATACAATGCATTATAATGAGAATTCCCTAAGTATTCACAGAGGTTATAAGAGTAAACTAAAATATAGGGAATTTGTCTATGACTAAAATTTGTTGTATAAGTAAATAGAGAAAGTTGCTTATCTAGATCCCCTTGGTTTTGAATGATTGTTCATCAGAATTTATAGTACATATATGTCAGATACTATCTTGGATTTCATTTAAGGAGAATATTATTTGTTTGATATCTTAGTAAAGAGGGTGAAACCCTAGATGCGAGGAAAGTTGGATATTTGCGAATAGATATCGCGAAATCCATTTGAACAGATTTTCTTGACATGATAGACTCTATTTATTCAATTTTATTCTTGATGCATGACATCTCAATGAATTGCATGGAATCCCAAATTTAGCTCAGTTCCAATGTTTCATACATATATTGATTGTATATGATTTGTTGAAAGCAATCTGTATTCAGTAAATGTTTATGTTGTATGAAATCCTTATGAGAGCCATGTGATAAGTGAATGAGGTCAATGAAACCCTAAGGATAGGGTGTTCAATGAATCAAGTATTGTGATATCAATGTTCTCAGTATGAGATGTGGTGATGCTTAATAGTTCAATTGCATGATTCTAGAGTATAAAATGCCAAGTGGACTTGTATTTTGTTTATTTAAGAATTTTAGTCTACATGTATGTATAGTATGATGATTACTCAGAATATTACATTCTATTGCATATACTGTTCTGCCAAGTTAGGTAAGAAAGTTCATGTTGTATTTATAAGATTCAGTGTTGAATAGACTCGGTACCATAGAGATACCAGAGTCAAGAATAAGTAAGAGAGAGATACAATATAGTAAGAGCTTTTCAAGAACAATAAAATAATAGACATAGGTGCCCTGAACACCATAGATTCCCTACGGATGTCTACACTGTAGGGAGGAAATGATCCACCCTGGAAGCGACCAGTATACGGGGATCAGAATGGACCCACAGAGCATGCGGGGAGATAAAGCCCTTGAGGAAGTCTCTGAAGAGAAGATAGGTTACCCAACATGAACTGGAGATCCCGGTGGTAACCCAGAGGTACCCACAGAGCATACCAAGATGAGGCCCACAGAGTTTCTCAGACCCTCCTCCTGTGTACTCATCCTAGAAGGAGAGGTCCAGTTAAAGGCCAGCTGTTTAGCCACCTTAGTCAGACGTGACAGTTCGAGTCAAGCAGACGACCCAGATTCAATTCTAGGCTTAGCTTCCTAGGTTTTAAGCAAAGTCTTATACGGTGAGATTGTAGTTCACTATGAGAATTCATATGTAGAGTATACTACATATGATCAGGGAATAAGCTAAAATATGTTCATATAAGTTTAAAGAGTTTCTTATAAGTAAGAAAGGCTAAGAAAGATTCGAATACAGTTTCTCAGCAATTATTCTTTGTATGTTAATGAATTATTAGTTCTCTTTGAAATTAATCAAGCATGCTCTTGTATTGATTTACTCTTGTTAATATCTAGAATATCCTACCATATTTATGATTGTCAAATATTAGACTCTTTAAAGCTTACTTCTGTTATAATTGATATCAATTGCTCAAAAGTATATATGTAATTATATCAGTTCCTTTGACTGTTTCTTTGAAGTACTCATTCACTGAGCGAGTAGGCTCACCCCTCTACTCAAAAATTGTAGGGAAATCACATGGACTTGAAGAAGATATCATTGCATCAGAGTGATCTTCCACAAGAGTTAACTCTAAGTATAGTTAAGTTTAGTCGGTCCTTGTCACTCTAGGTCCTTATAAGGAAATAAGAGAGAGTTGTGAATGATGATGTGTAACATTATTCCTCTTTTAGAAATATATGCAAATCAGCAAGTCTTATGTGCTTAAAAGTATGAGAAACATAATGAATGTTCATACATGCATTTTTACTGTTGAAATCAAATTAGAGAAATCAATGTTTAGATTCCCTTGTAAAGTTGGTTTATGCGGTTCAATGCGAGAAAACAAAGAGTTTTGAAAGATAAGAAAAAGTTAAGGGTGATCTTTGTATTACGTTAAATCCTCAATTTATGTCCTAATCTAATGATTAATGGTAATTGTGAGATCGGGGTGTAACAACTTTGGTATCAGAGCTTAGGTTGAGTTGTCAGGGACCATTAAGTTAGTAAGCTAGAGTCATAGGTGTGGTAGATAGGAGATGTTATGATGTTAGTTCTGGGGATTTGAGTATTTGGATATCCTGGCCCGGTATCTGAGTACTTGGATCAACTAGTATCAAGCTACTATGTCTATTCTTTCATGTATACCCTGGCTAGGTATACAGTGGAAGGATGGGCTAGAGAGGAACCCTAGAAATATTAGGGTTAGAAACAAGATAAGTAACATGAATTAAGAGCATAAATATAAAATGATATATAACTTTCATTTCATATTATTGTTTTATTGGAGATGAATAGAAATGTTCTTATATGTTTGAATTCAGATATTCAGTATTTGGAAATATATATGGGTCATTAAGATTTGTTGTACACTATGCAGTTGTAGCATTTATTGATTACATTCTTTGTACCAAGTAGACTAGAAATGATCTTTCAATGAACTTCCCTAAGTGGATATTCTTTCCACATCTTTGAGATTAATAGGAATTGGTTAATCTTAAGTACCTCTTGGCTTCAGGACTACAGGTTTGGCCTGGTCTGGCTGGCAGCATGCATTATTGGGATCTAATGACTCCTATTAAAAATATGATAAGAGTAGAGTCTGGATAAATTAGACCCACATCATAGTGAGAATGTACATACACTAAGATGTTGAAACATTTGGGAAAGTTTAGAATAGCTAAGAATCAGTTGGAACTGATATCTGAGACCCAACTTTGGGGCCTCATATGAGAAATCCTTAATTGGGAATAAAGGAACACGACGTAAGGTTCAGATTAATTTTAATGATTAATATTATATGAACTCTAAATATGAAATATGGAAAAGATATGAGAAAAGTATGTAAGGGCCAAGGTAGTAAGAACCAATCATGAGGAATGGATTATATAATCGAGTACAATATTTTTATGTACTCCAAAGAAAAGGAAAAATAGAAGAAAAGAGTTAAGTATACGATAAGTAAATATAAGTGAAGAGTCTTCAGAAGAGTTAAAGTATAGAGAATTAGATAAATATGTAAATCATAATACTAGGATAAGAAACTAAGTTAAAACAAAGATAAATGTTGGAAATGATGAGCTTGATTAAGGAATGAGGGTTATGATATAATTGAGAGCATGGAATGTATATCTTTATTAATAAGTTTAATACATTCATCCTTACTACCTTTGGATTCCAAGTCTCTATAGAACAACAATCTAGTTTCTAAAAAAAAGAACAAAAGTGTAGCTTAACAAAATGAATAATTTATACAAAGGTAGACTATAGTCAGGAAGGAAAAGCTTGATATAAGAGAAACTATGTTTCACCCATGCATGGGCTGTTTGATTTAAAATGAAGGATATGTAATGTATTAAACATGAGTTGAAACTAGTAGAGAGATTATTGGTTTAAAATTTCAACTTCACATTAGTAGAAGGATACAAAGAAATATGTGCAACATGGTATACATGATCATACACATGAATAAGCAACATGATCATAAGAGAAAAGTAGAAGTTAAAGATAACATGTGGAAGAATACTATATGGTAAGGGGATTATGGAAAGTAAAGAAGGGTTTGAAACATAGTGCAGTAATATAGATTATAAAAGAAAGAGGTTGCGAGATTCAAGAAAGTGCTAATTAGTCAAGTATCCTTATTGATAATTAATTAAACCTACATATGAGAAATGTATTAATGAATGTTTGAAGATAAGAATTCTAAGTCTCAAAAGCATCTTCTCTTTCATATCTTCCTTAATGAGGGCTATGTGGGAATGAAGTGATAAGAAAATGAATCATATATGATATTTAACCACCGTGGTAGAGACATTTAGTGAATGTAATAATGACACACAATATGATGATGAAACCCTAGAAGGGTAAATTGAGAATGTAATCTATCTGAATGGCCAATTAAGATGAAGGAAATTCAATTGATAAGATAAGGAAGACTTTAGTAAAAACTTGTGAGATTCAACGTTTGAATTTCAAATTAAGGGAGCAAAGTCACACCACAATAACGTCATGCTACTGATAAAGGCCAAACACTAGACTGTTTAGAGTTGTAGTGGTTCAAGGGTTGTCACTAGTGATTTGACCTTGAATACTAGCATCTCTATAAAATAAGATCATGAAATTTGCACTATGAGAAGTAAACTAACACTGATAGTAATCTATGGTTTAAAGATAGCTAATCTGAAAGGTAGATAAACAATATGGAAATGATTCGGAGTAAAGAGTAAGATATAAATTTGAAATTTAACAAGTGTGTTTTGAACAAAAGGAGAAATACAATATGAGTGAAGTGCGATATGAGATAAATTCTTGCACTGATAGCAAGAATGATGAATAATCTATTTGTACCTTGTATGTTTAAATTTTAGGAATGTTTAATCTACATGATTAAAATGAGAAGGATAAGTAGCAAAAAGTAAGTAGTAGTGAATGAGGAGAGAGATAATAGAAAACAATAGCTTTTAGTAATATGTGAATTTGTTTTTAGAACTATAATTTGTTGAAGGTATATTAAGGGATGTGAATTGGTTATACATATGATTTCATTTGTACATGTGCAAGCAATATGTTAATTAAAGGTAGTCTTACCTATTCACTCATATGAATAAAAGGGATGATAACCATATTGTATTGATATGTAACCCTAATGAGGTATAGGTTGTTATACCTAGATTTAATATAACTAAGTGATGGTAATTGGGTATGAATAGTCCTTGAATGACTAATACAATTATGGAGTACTCTGTTACTATTGTTGAAACCCTAGTATGCTATAACCTGATGGTTACACCTTGAATTATGTGTGGGTTCATACTTAAGAATAGTATGGAATGTGATGGTAATGCTTCACCTTATGCATCCATGATCCAATGGGGATGTCGTGAGTAGTAATGTACAATTTTTGTTGAATCTAGTCTTTTAACTCAAGATTGTTTTTCTATTTGAGTAGCACAATAGTAAAATTCAAAAGAACATGGTGAACTCTCTTTCATGATTTAGAGGTAATACATAACAATAGTACATATTTAGTCGTATGAATTGAGATAGTTGGATCATATTATCGATGTTGAGTAACACCTTAAGAGTATAAAAAAATTGAAATGGTTGTTTCTCTCTCTATCCTATGATTGATTGTAGCATAGAGAATTTGTTTGTTATCATTGAGAACTATTTCAAACATGTTGTGATTTAGTACAGGAATAAAGGACTTAATGTTGAAAACTGCATTCAAGTATGAAATACAAGAATATAATGACACGTAAGATTTTAGAAGCTTAAAATAAATCTTGAATGTACTTTACTTGCATATTTATGTTTGGGGGATGAAACCTTTTTAGGGGGGAGAATTGTTATGACCACATCTGAGCTTAATTGGTAAATTAGGGTTTACATGGATGATTATATGCTTAATTGGATTGATCATTACTTAAATCTAATTAATGATGATAATTCAATTATGATGTTTTAAACCTAATAAGAATGTTAAGTGTTCTATTGTTTGAGAAATTAGGGTTTGAGAAATATAAACCTAGTTGGCTGAAATTAGGGTTTTGATGGTACATGAGTATGTAATTTGATCAGGATAGCAGTGTGGTAAATAATTTTTCATATTTTCAACAAATTTTGTATTTAATTGAATTTTTGATATGACATGGATAAATCAATTATGCATATTGGAAAAAAAATTCAGAATATTTGAGTGTTCTCCTCGGTCGAAATATACTTCGACCAAAATGCTGACAGAGTGCATTTTAGTAGTGTAGTGTTTTATTTTTATTTATTTATTGGTAACTCAAAATGATATGAAATTGTAACTGGAGATCTAAAACTCAATCATAAATAACATGTACAATTTTCATAATTTTTGGATCCGTTTATACCTTATTCATATATGAATTACAGTAACTGACATTTCTGTAGAATTCTGGATAATAGTACACTGTTCGACATTCATTTATTTAATGGAAGCTTGGAATAATCTCAAATTATAATTGAAGATTTGTATCTCAATTATACACAACATGCTTAATTATCATAATTTTTTTAGAAGGTTTGATCTCTGAAATACACAAATTACATAAACCTTTTTATGACAGAAAAATCTGGTGAATCTTCTCTCACATTTCAAAATTCTGTCCCTCCTATGATTTGATCCAAAATGGTATCAAAACTTCCCCTTTTCTCACTCTTTCTTCATAATCCCTCATTTTTAGGGTTTTCAAGTTGAAAGGAAGAAAACTTGGGTAAATTGCTAGGGATTTGATACAATTCGATATTTTCAGATATGGGATACATTTTTAAGGTGTTTTCACACCTTAGGGTGAGTGGGAACTTCCTTTAAACAGTATATTGCATGAAAATTGGTTAATTCATCCATAATCTTTAATTGCTTAGTATGTGACTACAAACCCTGAATTGTCTAATTGTTCTAAGTTGTTACAAAATGATATGAAATGGATTATTCCTTTGTTTGAATGAATTTTAGATGATAAAATCATATTAGAAATGTATACAATGCATTCTAATGAGAATTCCCTAAGTATTCACAGAGGTTATAAGAGTAAACTGAAATATAGGGAATTTTTCTATGACTAGAATTTATTGTATAAGTAATTAGAGAAAGTTGCTTATCTAGATCCCCTTGGTTTTGAATGATTGTTTATCTAAATTTATAGTATATATATGTCAGATACTATCTTGGATTTCATTTAAGGAGAAT
The DNA here is from genome assembly GCA_963693085.1 of Alisma plantago-aquatica. Taxonomy (NCBI): domain Eukaryota; kingdom Viridiplantae; phylum Streptophyta; class Magnoliopsida; order Alismatales; family Alismataceae; genus Alisma; species Alisma plantago-aquatica. The sequence continues at coordinate 235,877,573 of OY856413.1, read as the reverse complement.
AGTGTTTGTTTGATATCTCAGCAAAGAGGGTGAAACCCTAGATGTGAGGAAAGTTGGATATTTGTGAATAGATATCGTGAAATCCATTTGAATAGATTTTTCTTGACATGATAGACTTTATTTATTCAATTTTATTCTTGATGCATGATATCTCAGTGAATGGCATGGAAGCCCAAATTCAGCTCAGTTCCAAGGTTTCATACATATATTGATTGTATATGATTTGTTGAAAGCAGTCTTTATTTAGTAAATGTTTATGTCATACAAAATCTTTATGAGAGCCATGTGATAAGTGAATGAGGTAAATGAAACCCTAAGGATAGGGTGTTCAATGAATCAAGTATTGTGATATCAATGTTCTCAGTATGAGATGTGGTGATGCTTAACAGTTCAATTGCATGATTCTAGTGTATAAAGTGCCAAGTTGACATGTATTCTATTTATTTAAGAATTTTAGTCTGCCTGTATGTATAGTATGATGATTACATAGAATATTACAGTGTTTTGAATATACTTCTCTACCAAGTTAAGTAAGAAAGTTCATGCCATATTTATAAGATTTAGCATTGAATAGACTTGGTACCATAGAGATACCAGAGTCAAGAATAAGTAAGAGAGAGATACAATATAGTAAGAGCTTTCCAGGAATAATAAAATAATAGACATAGGTGCCATGAACACCGTAGATTCCCTACAGATGTCTGCACTATAGGGAGGCAGCGATCCACCCCGGCAGTGACTAGTATATAGGGATCAGAATGCACCCACAGATCATGCGGGGAGACAAAGCCCATGAGGAAGTCTCCTAAGAGAAGATAGGTTACCCAACATGAAATGGAGATCCTGGTGGTAACCCAGAGGTACCCATAGAGCATCTTATACCCTCTGAATGTGTACTCAGCCTAGAAGGAGAGATCTAATTAAAGGCCAACAATTTAGCCGCCTTAGTCAGACATGACGGTTCGAGTCAAGCAGACCCAGATTCAGTTCTAGGCTTAGCTTTCGGGGTTTTAAGCTAAGTCTTGTACGGTGAGATCGTAGTTCACTACGAGTCTTCATATGTAGAGTACACTGCATATGATTAGGGCATAAGCTTAAATATGTTCATATAGGTTTATAGATTTTCTTATAAGTAAGAAAGGCTAAGAAAGATTCGAGTACAGTTTCCCAGCAATTATTCTTTGTATGTTTTTGAATTATTAGTTCTCTTTGAAATTAATTAAGCATGCTCATATATTGATTTACTCTTGTTAATATCTAGAATATCCTGCCATATTTATGATTTTCAATTATTAGACTCTTTAAAGCTTACTGCTGTTATAATTGATATCAATTGCTCAAAAGTATATTTGTAACTATATCATTGCTTTAGACTATTTCTTTGAAGTACTCATTCACTGAGCGAGTAGGCTCACCCCTCTACTCAAAATTTTTAGGGAAATCACATGGACTTGAAGAAGATATCATTGCATCAGAGTAGATCCGCCACAAGAGTTAAGTCTGAGTATAGTTAAGTTCAGTCGGTCCTTGTCACTCTAAGTCCTTGTAAAGAAATAAGAGAGAGTTGTAAATGATGATGTATAACATTCACTACTACAGAAATAGCATTCAGTGTCACTTTTCTGGGCGTCGGTTATTAAGGAAAACCGACGCCTAACATATAAGGCGTCAGTTGTTTAAGCAAACCGACGTCTATATTCGAAGACCAGCCAAACACGGGTACCGCTTTGTATTCAGCGTCGGTTGTTTATAACAAACCGACGCTTAAAGTCGCCCACGAAATCCAAATTTTGATAAAAAAAATAGTGTCATTTTCAGCGTCGGTTATGTAGGTATAAACCGACGCCTATGTGCGATGAAAATTTGCGCGAAAAGTGTCACTTTCAGCGTCAGTTATCCTTATATAACCGACGCTGAAGGTGGTTCCCGCCAAACAACTTCATGAAAATATCGTCCAATTGGACGTCGGTTGTTGCAAACAACCGACGCTAAAGAGGTTTAGGCGTCGGTTGTTTGAAACAATCGACGCTATTTGGGAACTTTATTACCCGCGATCGCCCGAATCTTCCCCTTTCTTCTGTTTCATTGCGAGTCGATTACCTTTTCTTCTCTGCTGCCGCCGATTTCTTCTCCGGCGCCCCCTTCTTCGGTAATTTCTTCTCCGGCGCCCCCTTCTCCGGCGCCCCCTTCTCCGCCACCACTCCTGCACCTTCTTCCCTTCTCCGCCGCCCCTGCTGCTCCCCTGCTGCTCCAGCGCCAGCGCCTGAGATTAGGCACCGCCACGCCTGAGATTAGGCGCCGCCACGCCCCTGGTGCTCCTCCACCGCCGTCGTGCCGCCGCAACCATCATCTCCAGCCTCGCTGCTAGCTGCTCCTCCACCGCCGTCGCTGCTAGCTACTCCTCCAGCCAGAGCCACCGGAGCCTCTACCTTCTTCCCTCTGACAAGGTTGGTCTTCCCACTGCTAGCTGCTCTACTTTTTTTTTGCATCGATTAAATTGTTGTGATAAAAATGCATGTAATGTATTTGATTAGAGTTAATCTAATCTGGATGTTCATAATAATGTAGTATGTTAAATATGATGATTAGGGATACATATAATGTCTAGTACACAAATATTAGATGATATTCAAGAAAACCCTAGTTTGATGAGCATGTTGTTAATCATGTTAATTATGATTCTTCTATATATTCTGATGTCATTATATAATTATGTGATCCCAACATATTAAATTGAATTAGAATGATTTCATGAATTATAGGGTTTTAAAGTTGATAAACATGTACATGCGGAAATAGGGTTATTAAACCAATGGTTATAACATAGTATGATCTTAATCTAATCTGGATGTTCATAATAATGTAGTATGTTAAATATGATGATTAGGGATACATATAATGTCTAGTAAAGATTCCTAGACCTTTTGTTTGAAACTATTGATTTCTTGATTTATTATTTAATAATGCTCTGTTGATTAGGATTAACCATTTTTCCTGTAGTTTATAGACATTTATTATATATAAGAATGACAACACATGTATTTGTTGGCCTAGAAACCCGTCCAAGATTTACTCATTAGGAGTAAATCTTGGATAGTCCCCGATTTGGGAACATAGGAAAAAACCTACAGATAGGTTCTACTGTCCATGTAGGCATTGCGGTAACAACTTGAAAGTCAACACTGGTGAGGAAATCAAAAGTCATGTCATGTGCAAGGGATTGTACAAGGCTATAAAGAATGGCACTGGCATGGAGAGATTTCAAAATTGAAACCAGTAGATGTCGATAGCAGTGCTTGGGTGGAAGAAGAAATTGCCTCCGATGACGTAAATGTGAACGAACCAGTTCCAGCAGACATCGTTGATGTGATGCTGGATAGTTGTAGGGTAGAGCACACCGATCCACCTCCTATCTTTAGAAACATTGTGCATGATGCTGAGATACCGTTATACACAGGCTGTGCTAAGTTTACGAAGCTTAGCGCTGTGTTGAGATTGTATAAGTTGAAAGCTAACAATAGATGGAGCGACAAAAGCTTCACTTCATTGTTGACTTTGTTGAAAGAAATGCTTCCTGAAGGAAACGAGCTGCCAATCTCAACATACCAGGTAAAGAAAATGTTGTGCCCAATGGGAATGGAGGCCAAGAAGATACACGCATGCCCGAATGATTGTGTATTATTTCAAAAGAACTATGTAGATTTGAAAGATTGTCCAAAATGTTGTTTTGCACTATTAATGACTTTCCAGCATATGGGAATTTGTCTGGATATAGTGTCAAAGGAGCTAAAGTGTGTCCTATATGTGAATAAAACACTGATTCAATAAGACTAAAACATGGCGGCAAGACTGTATATCTTGGTCATCGAAGGTTTCTTTCAAAATTCCATCCGTATCGTAGGAAGCGCAAAGCATTCAATGGATGGAATGATGAACGGAGTGCACCTAAACCTATACCAGGGGATGTTGTTTATGAAAGAGTAAAAGACATTGTCAATGAATTTGGTAAGAAATCACAATGTAGTATGGCCACACGGAGTGACAATTCTTCATTCAAGAAGAAGTCAATATTTTGGGATCTTCCTTATTGGAGTTCTTTGACAGTCAGGCATTGTATCGATGTAATGCACGTTGAGAAAAATGTCTGTGATAGCATCATTGGTACTCTGTTAAATATACCAGGTAAGACTAAAGATGGGATAAAATCCAGACTGGACCTATGTGAAATGGGAATAAGGTCAAAATTAAAAGAATTACGTGAAATGGGTAGTAAAAGAACATACTTACCTCCCGCTTGTTACACGTTGTCTAGAAAGGAGAAAAAAACTTTTTGTGAATGCTAGGTAAATGTTAAGGTGCCACATGGTTACTCATCCAACATTCGTAGATTGGTATCAATGAAAGATCTGAAGTTGATAGGTCTTAAATCTCATGATTGTCACACTCTAATGCTACAAATATTACCCGTGGCGAGAAGGGTGAACCATTCATATTGGCATCACAGGAGAAACAAATATTCTATATCGATGATCCTGCGAATGATAAATGGTCGGTTGTTCTTCATGGTAAAAGACAATTCATTGAAGATCCTATAGATGAAGAAGAGTACTATGATAAGTATGATGACTCCAGTCCATTCTCAGTTGGGTTGCCAACTCCACAAAATATTGAAGCTAATGATGACTTATATGTGCGCGGAGATCACAATGAAGGATTGTTAATTGATAAAAGATCACAATTTTAGAGACATGTATGTTTATACAAATGCTAAATGTTTGCCTTTTTCTAGTTAATACAAATGCTAAATGTTTGCCTTTTTCTAGTTAATACAAATGCTAAATGTTTGCCTTTTTAATGACATTTTCAGATGGCTGACCATGATGAGCATGATGTCCATGATGAGCATGAAGTCCATGATGAGCATGTTGTCCATGATGAGCATGGCGAGGATACCAATGTAAGTTCTAAAAACATATCCTGTATTTCTATAAAATTCATTATCTTCTAGTTATGTCATATATCCTATATTTCTATATTGGGCTAATTTAGTGTGTTTATTTTTGTCAAATTTTAGGTTGATGATGTACCTGTACCCACTGAAGCACTGGAGCAACTTGATGTGCAGCACCAAACACTTAACAAGAAAAGGGGCATCACTCTGTTGAAGAAGTTATTAGCGCTAAGTGGTAGTGGATCCAAATTGGTGGTGGAGTTTGATAATGGAGGAAATGCAATTGGAGTGAACCGCAATAATTTTGTAAACTATCTTGGGTGTACCACTCGGAGCCATTGTGGTGTTAATTATGATGATTGGCATAAAGTTCCTCAAGGGAAAAAAGACTTGATATGGAAGGATTTATGCGTGAGTTATTATTATTTGCAATTCTATTTTGTAGATTACAAATTCTATTATTTGCAATTCTATTTTGGATACTAGTTAATAACATTTCTATTTTACAGAATCTGTTTGCATTGGATGAGAACTTGCATCGTAAAAGTGTGATGCAACGCGCTGGAAAGATGCTTAGGACTTATAGGACAAATCTGAACAGAGAATACATAAAAGAGGGTGATAAGAAGAAGAAGTCAGCCCTTGAACAATGGAACTTCTTGGACAAAGAAGATTGGGACAATTTTGTTGCTTCAAGAAAATCTGAAGAATTCAAGGTATTAGGCGTCACTCCCAATTTGATTAATATACATTGTATTCACCTATTCAAGATTAACATTTAGTGCTACTAACCAAATCATTAATGTGCATACTAACTAGGCCCTCAGTGACGCACAAAAAGCAAGGCGTGCACTGAATGTGCATGACCACACTATGGGTCCAAAAGGCTATGCAAGCGTTCGCCAAAGACTACAGGCGGAGTCTGCAGCTACTCAGCAGTCTGCTGCTACTCAGGAGTCTGCCACACCCATGCCTCGCCATGATATCTGGATAGCTGGCAGGCAAAACAAGAAGGGTCAAATAAAGAAGCCTGTAACTGCTGAGGCGGCTGCAAAAATGGTAAAATACAACTCTTAGAGAAATCGTTTGAATATTGATTATTTGTGGTGTTAACTTACCAATTTCTGTTTATGGTGTTTAGCGGGAGTTGCACGAGCAGAGGAAACAAGGCATGTTCATCCCTCAGGGCACAAGGGATGAATTGACAGTTACTCTGGGTAACCCAGAGCATCCTGGACGTGTTAGAGGTGTCGGCGCTGGTGTTGGCATCAAAGCATTCTTTGGGCCATCCCAGCGCAAACCCAGAGCGGGACTTTATCAAGAAGAGGTAACCTATTCTTTTTTTAGAATGTTACTACAAAAGGAAATTCATTAATAAGAAGCTAATGTTTCTTTTATCCATGTATAGGAGAATAAGAGAGTTGAGGATTTAGTTGCTAAGAAGGTCAACGATGTAGTTTCTGAGAAGGTCAAGGAAGAATTGTTGCGGTGGCAGGCATCTCAGGCTTCCAATCAGCCTATGGCGACCCACTCTTCTCCTAATGCACAGACTGCGAGTAATCCTGGAGACCCATCGCCTAGCACGTCTGTTGTAAGTATTGTTTATGACATTGTAGCTAGTCTTTTCAAGATGATATGTTTTCAAGTTATATGTATATATGTATAACATTCTTTATGTAAATTTGTAGGCATTGAAGCCATGCCGCTTAAGAATGCAAGACTATGTTGTTGCAGAGGCGCAGGCTTACCAGTCCCTTCCTGGGGCAACGTTTCATGGGACTCCAATGCCGTAGGGCTACATTCGTGTGAGCCCGCTACATGTATTACCCGATTGGAGGGAAGTTGCATTGCCATATGCCCACCCAGATATCGATACACTTGGTGAGGCAGAAGGCGGGGTCATATTGTGGCCCAAAGCAGATGTCGTCTACACGACTGAAATTGTAAGATAAATTTACATTGATTTAGACTGTTAATGTGTATATATGATGTCAACTGATCTGAAATTATATATACAGGTTAAAAAGAAGACACCAGGAGCACCTAGGCCTCCACTTCCATTTTCCGCATTACCAACTTGGGTTCCAACTGACCTAACATACCCGTGAGGTCCTACTTGTAGGGAAATGGCATGTTGGCTACGGGCACATAATATACATTGCCCTATAATAGTTTCTTTAGATGCAGATTATGCAGGTCGATCATACGATAGCTCTTTATTTATACAAGATATTATTGAGTTGTTTATGTATGATTGGCTGAATAGATCAATGATAGAGACATGGATAAGGTGAGATCTTGTTTATACATCCATATACCTTGTGTAAGATCTGGTGATCTGGTTTCTTATATATTAATGCATACGCCTATATGTTTTACAGCTACTTAGTCGAAGATCATTGCAAACAATTTGCATTTGATCATGTGGGATTTTTGATTCCATCATTGATTAGTTTGGTAGCTAAAGACCCTGATAATGTTCAACAATACTGTATAGATGCTTTTACAATTTTTGGTCAGCAAAAGAAGACGATAATAATAGCTCCATTCAATGTCAAGTAAGTTTACTTTATTTATAATTTGGACTTAAGAAAATTCCATTTTTATTTTGCATTTTGAGTTATTAATTGTTAACTTCTTACCTCTAGCGGTAGACATTGGGAGTTACTAGTTATTGTCCCCGGGACATTTACTGTTTATTATCTAGATCCTGCGGGGAGTACATTGAACACTAAAATTGGACACGTAATGAGAATGCCATTATTCTGGTGAGAAATATTTCATTTTTATATCCGTTAACATCTTTTATTACATTACTATTTACTTATGCAATTTATTGTGTTATATTAACATGTAGGGGTTTAGATGCATTCAAAAAGGCTGGAGGAACGGTCTCAAGGAAAAAGAACCAGCCAATAAATTGGCAGAACGTACAAGTAAGTTCCCGACTCGAATATATATATTATTGATGTGAATTGTGCTTAGTTGTATTATTTTGTATGTTTCAATTTATAGTGTGCTACACAAGACAATGGTTGGGCATGCACATACTATGTGATGCGATTTATGCAGATGATTATCAAACATGCCGCATTGGACATCGATAGCATACATGAGGTATTATATATAGTCTCATTAGTTAGTATGAAATATATCAATCTTATTTTTATATTATTACTTATATATATACATCATTCTCTTTGCAGGTGTTTAAAACTGAACACACTATAGGTAAACGCTTAAAAAATATACATGCTCCATATACGATGGAAGCATTAAATGAAGTAAGAGAAGAATGGGCAAAAGTCATACAAGCAATGGCAACTGTAAGATATAATTGGGATGTTGATAGAGATAATGAATGATACTTTGTAAATGAATATTTCTGAATGTTAATACATGTATTTGAATGTTTTTATATGTGTGAATGTGAGAATTGAATTGATGTCTGAATGTATGTACTTGTGTGAAATTTTCCTTGTGACTTTTGCAGGTTTGCGGCCTGTTTGTAGGCTGATATCAATGGATGTCGTAAACCTGCAGTTCAGAAAACTGAACTGCAGGTTCTCATCCTGCTGACCAGCCACAGCAGGCCTGCAAACTGATATGAAAAAAAAATAGAAATAGGCGTCGGTTATTTATAGAAAACCGTCAGCAAAGACCTACAGTGTCGGTTTTTTGAAAAAAACTGACGCCTGATGTGGCCAAAGCAGTCCTGGAAATGGCGTCGGATATTCGTATCAAACCGACGCTATATGGAATATAGGCGTCGGTTGTTTAGTAAATAACCGACGCAGAAAGTGCCCTAGATGACGCCATTTTCTGTGGCGCGAACACTTTTGGCGTCGGTTATATACCAAAAGACCGACGCCTATAGATTAAATAGGCTTAGGTTAAAAAACCGATGCCGAAGTGTTCGACCTTTAGCGGCGCCCACATAGACGTCGGTCGGAAACCGACACCAAATGGGGTTAAACGACCGACGCCAAAGGCCGTTTCTGTAGTAGTGATTATTCCTTCTTTAGCAATATATGCAAATAAGAAAGTCTTATGTGCTTAAAAGTATGAGAAACATAATGAATGTTCATACATGCATTTTCACTATTGAAATCAAATTAGAGAAACCAATGTTTAGATTCCCTTGTAAAGTTGGTTTATGTGGTTCAATGCGAGAAAACAAAGAGTTTTGAAAGAGAAGAAAAAGTTAAGGGTGATCTTTGTATTATGTTAAATCCTCAATTTATGCCCTAATCTCATGATTAATGGTAATTGTGAGATTGGGGTGTAACAATGAATCACTCCAACCCTTCTTAAACTCACAAAGGTATTCTCTAAATCCCTAGATGCCTCTACACGCTAGAAAGTTCCTATTATGAGGGCATAGTCATATTGTACTCCGATGTGTGTAGGTGGACATCAACTGCCCTGACATATCATGTATAGTGTAGAGACATTGGTGTAATGGGGTTTAGGTGAGGCAATGGAGTATGTGTAGGCTTTTCCATCAGAACTTTCTATTCAAGATCCCCTTCACACTTCTATGTATGTAGGGAGAACAAACATACTCTCATCATGTTCTTCACATTGGTCTACGGTATCAATATAATCATAAACTATAATTAGATATGAAAAACACATAGAAACAAACATGATGTCCTATGTTCCTTCAACTCTTAGAAAACTAGGCTCTAATACCACCAATTTTGGCACCTAAGATGTTCATGTTACTCTAGATAACCTAGGATCTAATAACACTAAATGTGGCAACCAGATCCAAGATCAGTGTATAAGCATGCTCGAAGGGCGGACTGCCACACTGCAAGAAGAAAACTAGAAAAAAAGCCAAATGGATCTTAGTTACCATCATTAAACCACAAGGAAAAGAAATTAATTTAACCCAACAACAATCACAACGTACAACCATAGAAAAGTTCCATTATATTCGAATACCTATAGGTAATTTTACAATTATCATCATAAGTGATCAAATGCACAACATATTCATATAAGTGATATGTCTATTTACAATGTCAGACAGATAGGGGTCCAACAAGGCCCCCCCAAACCAAAATTTTAAGTAATTTCCTAATATTTTCCCTATTTCCTATATTATAAGTTAGTCATAGACAATGTCCAGGTCAAACAAAAATGGGAAACACCCAACTCGACAGCTCGATATTTATAGTTGAATCTATGTTTCCCAATCTCGAGGCACCAAGGTAAACTATCGCTTGCATGTCACACATAGTTATTCAGACTTGTCACTCCATGTATACTTTGTGTCTAAGAGAGCATTGAAGTGAAAACATATTCATCTCAATGAGGGATTGGATAATGTTCACACATACTAATATCTAGCAATAGATAATTTTTGAAGTCTGAGATGTAATGACCCAAATTCAAATTAGATAACTAAATAAGGTTTACTTATATGATTGCATGTTTACTATATTGATCCTAGTTTAACCTTTATCAATGGTAGTAGTTTGTTATGATATTTTGAACCTAATGAGACACCTTACACATGCTTTGTTTGGAATAATTAGGGACTGAGAAATGAAAACCCTAGTTGGCTGAATTTAGGATTTTGATAGTTATTAAATCAAGAATGTGATAAGCATAGTAGTTTGATATATATTATTTATTATTTTATATATAATTTACATGACTTCCTAATTTGGATGTAGACTGGATAACTCAAATATAAGTGTATTTATAAAATTCTAGAATTTTTTAATGTTTATTGGACTTGTTGGTTGGGACACATTTTCTTGGGACAAACTAAGCAGACCATGTTATACAGACTGTAGTATATCATAGTATTTGAATTTTAATTATTTATTAGCAAATACAAATAAGCTAAAATTTAAGTGTATATTTAAAACTAAATTTCAGACAATATATTAAGTTTTCATATTGGTGGATGACATTTATGTGATCACATAGTGATATGTCAGTGGATTTTTTTATCAGGAACAACTCGTCAATCAACCATTTTGAATAAATAAAAGAACTAAAAATAAATTTCGGACTAATTTGTAAATGTTCTAAGAACATTAATTGATTTATATTATTAACCTAACACCCTATTAGCTAACATAATCCATAATTTGTACTACATAACCAAAATTCTAGAGACAATTGAGGTTAGGGTTTTAACGGAGAAAATAGTCAAAAATGTTGATTCTGAGTTTCAATTTCCACAATCTTGTAAAATGATGTAAGTTCATTAATCCTAGACATATTCCGTAGTGAATCTTCTATCCTATGTATGAAATCCATCCATCCTATGATTTGAACGAAAAAGATATCAAATCACCTTGTTTTCTCTTTCTCTCTCCAATCTCCATTTCTAGGGGTTGCCAAGTTGGATGGAGGACGAAAAATAGTGATTGCTCAAAGATTGATAGGGAATCAATGCGATTTATTTTTGGGCTATGTTTTTAAGGTGTTTAAGACATGAGGTTAGTTGTTAGCTTCTTGTTTAGATACTTAAACATATTAAAATCGTAACTCTATCTGGTCAATGTTCAATGAAATCATTGCTTGTATTTTAAAGCAACTGGTTAATCAATCTGAGAAAATCATGGACAATCAAATTGTAATGATTTAGATTTATTATTATTGATTGTTTTTATTTTATTTCTTGATATATACATTCTATTTCTATGCAAAATCTGACAGGTGGTTGAACAACATTGTTGTATACTATATTGCTTAAAATTAGCCTATTGAATGATATGCTTGAAAATTGAGTGGATATGTATAGAATAATGTTTCAATTGAATAAGCATGAGTTAATTGCCTGTATTGTCAAATATTTGGTAGAATTGGATATATATTTACATAAGGACCAGTCTGATGGTTTTAAATGAAGGTATTCTTTGTTTAGGATTATTGTTGAGGGATTGACTCAAATGAGTCAATGAATTGATGAATACTTGTGAAAAATGGATGGATTGTATAGGGGTGGAAACTAGGATTTTCAAGTGTCATAAATGGACTTTGTGAATCCATCTTCATCTTTATGTAGTTACTAAATTATTAGGTGTTTATGATGATATATTGAGATGTATTGTTAAGCAGACTTCTTGAAAGCCCTAAAATTCAGTTTTGGGATGAGTATGAGAGGTAAAACTTAGACTTGTATCTAACTTTGTAAATGTGAAGAATTCTTAATTGTTGGTACTAATAATTCAACCGAAGGTAATAAGCCTTATTAATATGATCAATTTTGAATGTATCTATTATAGTATAATTTAAGGAATAATGAGTAAATACTACATAAAATCAAGTCATTTCTACAAGTTACATAGTAACAAATTGAGAAGATGACTAGAGATTAAGGAGTAAGAAGAAGTAACACGGATCTATCCACTTCATATAGTGAGTAATCTTATAAGGAATGGAAGAAGTTTTCTAAAAACTAAAATAACATTAGAAGTCAAATGATATGGTACATATATCTAAATGCAAGAAAGAAAATGGACATAGGCGTATTAATTTGTGATGATAAGTAATCAATGAAATATTAATGAAGTAACTATGGAGATGATTTTAATAGTTTATTTTAAACATTTTTTTGAGTTCACCTAAATTGAATGGAATACACAAAAATCAGATTATGAAGGATTGTGATGAGAGAGGAACTTTGTACATTAAGTAAACTAAGAGTGATTGATTACAAGAATGGTAGTGAAAATGAAATGAAAAAAAGTTCATATTAATAAATCTAAAATGAAGGGAAAGAAAGAATCTATTTTGGTGGAACGAAGAACCTAACTCTAAACCTAATATGATGAGTAAAGCAATAATATTGAAAAATGAATGATTAATAAATTTAAATGATTGAATATAGATTGACTTAATTAGAAGAGAGTAAGTCATGATTGTTGACTACAAATGATAAGATTTTAGTATGACATATTAATTATGTGATATGAATGTTTATGCTTGAGATTACTCAACTTTTAAGAAAAATATAAGAAAGGTAATCTTTGTGTTGTATTATAAAAATGATTTGGGTAAAAAGAATAATAATATATGCTTATAGCTTGATCTTGTTGTGAGCCTAATGTCACTAGAAATGCATATACTAAAAAGTGTGAGATCGTATGAAATTGTGGGACATGTAATAAATTGAAATAGTATATAACGAATTGTATTTGAGAAATCTTAATTTAGGTGAACATTTGAGAATGAGTATATGATGTTGTAGTCCACTAACAATGAATCAGATGAAGTGATGTGAGAACTGAGAAGAAATGTGTATGTTGTAAATTATAGATTCTTGTGCTTCTTGTTATGATGTTTGTATTTATTATAAACCCTAGTATGTGATTCATTTCATTCTAGTTGTGCAATAATACACACACATGTTAAATGATGAATTGAATTCTTTCTAAGATGAGAAAGAGGATTAAGTAATGAGTGAAATGATGAATGCATCTAGTTAGGTTCCTGGACACTGTGAATTCCCTTGAGGTCCATAATGGGGAAATGGTACAAATATCCTTAAAGTAGTTAGAGGATTATGAGAAAGAATTCTTGAGTGTGGATTGAGACCTTGAAGGTCGGGATTTAGGAGTGAGTCACATCTTGTAAACTTGTCAAACGGGTGGGTGGGCTGGGTTTGGGTTGGGTCATTGCGGGTGTGTTTCTCACGTGTGTGAGTTTGAAAGACACAATGTTAAATGAGTGGAGAAATACCAAACCTAAATTTGACCCAGTGAGCTATGAATCAACCCTTGGGTGCTCATATTGTACAGTAAAAATATGTTGTTGATTTCTTCTCTACAACAAAATAGAGAACAATTCATAAATTATTTTGTGCAAACATTGGAATATGAGAAAAAAATCCATTGTGTTTAGATTCATACACAATATAATAAATGTTATTTTTTTTTAACATACAATTTGTTAAATATAAGTAATAGAAAATAGCCAACTATTGCAGTTTAAAATCTAAAAAAATATATGATATAGATGTTACAAATAACATAATATATCACCATAAAACACCAACATAATGTATCACCATAAAACACCATATTTTTTGTATAATGTTAGAAAATTCTAATATAGCATGTTCTTAGGGTTATATATAGCACAAAGTGAACCTAAAAAGAATATAATGATGCCATTGAATATAAAACATACAACACAATATATGGTTCATCAACGTAAACAACAATGTAGAACATAACTACTTTATTTTTATTAGCATAAATTTAATGAAACTTATCAATCATGGTCTTTATACTTTGTATTTTTATGTTGTATACATTACACATCAACCATTTAGGTGTTGATAAATTTCTGGTGTGGCTTCTCTTAGAAGTCATAGATATATTGCATTTATATTAATTGATTCTATCGCAGAACTATTTGTTATCCTCATCCTATCCCACATTGAATATAGATTCAATGGAAGTAGGGTTTGGGGTCCATCCATAGAATGGCACATAGTTTCACACAATCAATATATATAAAAAGGCAATAACAAACTAAAGAGATTGCAAGATATTAAACATGGAGAAAAGAGATGTGATAACCTAGAATTTTTCTATCCTCATACCTACATCATGCACACCATCCTTGCTTAAGTTTCTCACCCTAGACTTCAATTTTATGAACAGATGCCTCAACACTTAGTGGTATCATCTCGTGTACATATGTCTTGTGGTGACCTCAATTTAGCTTTTTGACCTAAGTTTTGAGTACTTAAAATTTCACCATCTTATAAACCAATTTTGAACCTATTCAATATCATAAAATAACTATTTATTGTGTGTAATGTTATAGATCTTCAAATTAACTCTCCAACGCATCTTGTTTTTCTGAAATCAGATCTAGGATGAGGGAGATATGTTCTTTTGAAATCACCTTGCTTTAACTTTGTTTTATTCTCTTTTAATCGAATTTTGACCCCCTTTGGGGCCCATTTGGTGGACGCTTCCCATCAAGGTGGGTGCCACTCCTTGCTCTCACCAAGTCAACAATCCACTGCACTATCAATATCTCGACAATTTTTGGCCCTTCGATCATGACCCACGGATCGCACCTCTCGATCTAACGGCTATGAGGCCATCTTGTACCTCTGCACAAGGATCAGTGCCAATGGTGCCGACCACCACCTACCCAAGGTTGGCGCCCTCTTTTTCCACCTCTTTTTTCATGATTCCAACCCTAAAACCTTCCTATTTAAGCACCCATTTTGTTTCCCCCCTCTTCATTTTCATTTTTCATGAGACCTAGCGTTGCTTGGCCCCTCCCTCTTCTCCCCCTTTTGGCGGTGCCGCCACCTTGGTGTGGGAGCCCTATAACCCCTTTGTGCTACCTTTTCCTCTAGCATATCTGCATAGTCGACCCGTGCTCAGGCAAAACCTTGATGTGGTGCAGTAGGCTTTGAGACCTCATTCCCTACGACTCTGGCGACTAGAGCCACCTTGGGCCGAGTTGTAGAGAGCATGCGAGGCTCTTCATGAGGGGGACAAAATTGAGGCTGTCACATGGCCTTGACCCCACAGTGGACCCTGATCATGAGGCCATGACACAGTCAACTCTATCTCTCTCTGCCATGCAGGCACCCAATAGCCCAATTATGGGGTACCATGATGGTGTGGACTACGCCCCTCCTCGCATACATTCCCCCTCTCCCTCTCTATTTGAACGCGGGCCCATAGAGCCTCGCCCCCCTCACGGAGCAACCCCTGCCTCAGGGCCCAATTACAAAGCACACATGAAGGAGACCTGGTGAGGCTATTGGATTGCGAGCTAGGGGCCAGGATCAATGTGTAATGCCCTAAACTCAATTTCTCTATTGTTCTAATGTAAAGTTTCTAAAATCAATGTCTTTGTCATGCTTTGGCCAAATGAGGCATATTATATATAAAATTTAATCCTTTCAATGAGATCTATGCAATGGACTTAGTTTTAAAACCTAAATCTTCTTGTAGTTCTACAGTTTCTTCAAAAGTGCTCACTTGAAACTTTTAAAGATGCTTAATGCTACTAGGTGCTCAACCTTGATCTCTTATGAACCAAAAATAACTTAGTTTCATAACCTAAATCCGCTTGTATTTATATTATTTCTTCACAAATTCTCACTTGAAACTTTAGAAGATGCTTAATTCTACTAGGTGCTCAACCTTGATCTCCTATGAATGAAAAATATAATGTTTGCTCTAGTACAGTGACCTTACTTCACTCTGAACTATCTAATGTTTTGGACCATGTCGATGTAATCTTTTGTGTATACTTTTAAACCTAAATAATGACCTCTTTATGTGTATGAATGATGTAACTTGATCAAGATGGAAACTTGAGCCTAATTTTCTATCTTAGGGTTATCTAGCTTCAAAATCAGCAATCTTCTGAATTCGATGTTCTTGGAATTGACTAAGATCTTATGCATCCTTGCCATGTATAATTCATATGATCTAAAAGATCCACCATTGAACACTTTTATGCCCTAGATAAGATGATTATGCACTTATAGGATTGGATCTTTAATCATTATGCTAAAGTGGAACCTTAATGTCTATATCTCTATGTTTACCATCATATTAGACCCTATAATGTTTTATGAATCGAATTTTCCATGTAACATACTTATATGACAATTAATGTGATGTGAATACACATATTGATAATTGTATTATAATCTTGCATGAATGACCCTCTAATGATTACCATGTCATCTTAGACTTGGAATCAGTAGGATTTTTAGGCTATTTTTCTATATCCTAACTTGATCTACTTAATGCATATATGACTTGGAAGTATGACCCCATTGCATAAATTGATCTAATATGCCTAGTTATGATCGTACATGGATGAACATTGATGAAAATCCAAATGTCATGCTTCCTTTACTTCTAAAATTAGACTTTGTCTTTATTTAATTTTACTCATGATGTAGATGTATCCCCTCGACCTAAGGTGTTGATGTGACCTTTGAACTATGGTTGATTGATTGCAGGTTAGTATGGGACTTTGGACCTAAGTTGATCTATTTGAAACCTAGTTCTAGGGGAACATCCACATTACTTATATCATGCTTATCTTAATCAAACCTAGTGATCTAAGACACTGTGTTGTCTCTTTTCTTTGGGTTCCCTTGGTTTGGATCTTTTCTAGTCATCTTACTCAAGAATCATAACTCTTAAGGTACACTTAAACTCTTGACCCTACTATGTTATTGTCTTACTTGTATGTATGCTCGTATGAATGATTGGCTAGATATATACTTGTTTGAGCTGCTATTCACTATGAATGCTACTTTCATGTTGATTATACTACTTTGGAAAACCTTGAACATAATTTAGAGAAACTCATTATATACCTTGGTCGACCTGCCTGAAGTTTTGGGGTAATGACACTAGGTCGGGTGTCTTACTTGATAAGGTAGACCATTATGATATAAGGGTTACCTCTCGGAAATGACCTTGATGTCCCTTACGGATTGGGTAGCTAATGTTGAGCACCCTTACAGACTTTTCTATGTGAAGTTAGTCTAAAAGGCCTACGGATAATATAACAGATAAAGAGACATAAAACATGCTTTGTATAAAAAAAAGTCATTAAGGGTACTCGTCTTATTTTTAGGTCTCTCTTCTTATGATATTTCTAGCCAAGAAAATTGTATATTACTATTAATATGTGGTTACATGTTTTTCATAGTGTACTTAGTGATTTAGCATTAATATGTTTTGTTTATCAAATTTGTAGTTCCCAAATGAAGTTCCGCTACACTCAAAACTCTAAGATTTGAACGAAAAACCAATGAATATACTTATCTAGAAATGGGTACATATGTCTATCTCCATGTTTTAGTATCTTGTTATAACTTGTTGTTACTGCTTTTGCATATATATTGCATGTGTGATTTAATTGTGCCATTCTACGGATGGGCGACCAGGTCCACTCTCCTTTGGCTTTGTAGCCATTAGGAGTGGGGACTTAGGGTAACAAATGGTTCCATGACAAATGGTATCATAGCTATACACATAGGCATCTATATATGTTTAAGACATAACACATCTTAAGAACCCAGGGAGGACTAAAAATCATTTCCATCAAGTTTAGAGAGTCTTATAGCATCTCATCCCTTCTTTAAGGACCACTTAAGCCACCCAAGTAGATGATGATTAGGTAGTCTTCTCATCTTCTCATGTGATTCTTCTCTCATGACTAATAATAACATGAATTCTCAATTTGGGTAGCTTATGCATGGGAAAAGTTAAATTCACTTAAATCATGAAAGATGATTAAGATGATAATTCCATGATCTGATCTTAAATGAAAACCCTATTTTTATGAATGAAAGTACTCTTTAAAGTGTCATACTCATGTGCAAAGTTTAGGTTACCAAATCGAATATAAGTGATTTCCATGTTTGAGGTAAATACTTGATATGCTAAAATAAGGTAGAACTCATGTTTTTTACCTCGTGTATGATGGGGTCCCTATTGATCAAACCTATGTTGCTTTATTGATGATTAAATCTCAAACATAGTTAAGAAACCTTTTCCTCTATTTCGATATGAACCATGATCATGCCAAAAAATGACCTTGTCTTTTGGACCCTAGATCATGACTTGCTACAAGAGGAAAATCTCCTATTGACCATTATTCCTCTTTGTAGACTCAATTTGAATGATATTGTGGACCTATATCTGAATCTTAGACTATTATGCTCAAATCCTTGGGTTCTCAATTTTACTTCTCGATTTCCAAAATGTACCCTTACCTTAACCTTGAAAGTAAGGGAATGGAATCATGACCTTGATCTTGCAAAACCTTGAAATATGGTTTACTTATTATGATCTTAATGTTTGACTCATGACATTGTGAAATTCGATTTGATAGTTGGTACTCTACCTATTAGGATATGCTAGATGGATCATGACTGATATATATTTATGTGCTAGATTCCGGTAGTCATTGACTCATGACTCCCCTAATCCAAGTCACATCCCTATTTGTACTACCTCTAAATTTTCACCTAGTTGATTATTTAGAATTCGTGAAGGTAACCCCTTCCACCCAATTTTTATATCTTGACCTAAGTCTCTAGAAGGTCAAATCCATGACAATATTGATACTCAATCTTGAATCCCAACTTCATGACGATCTTGAAATATGATGTTGTTATTATAGTTAGTGGTTAGGCTCCTAGAAAGACCTAGCCCTAGATAATTCATCAACCATGAATACCACAAAATAGAAATCGATGTAGTAATACCATGAAATGTTGAATGATGCTTGAAATGTTGCTCAACTGTTGCTCGATTATTGTATATGGTTGAATGATTACCTTTACGTCTAAAAAGGAATCTAAACCCTAGATTCAAGTGTTTGGACCTATGACTTTGATGTCCATACTTGACTCTCGATATTGATGTATGAAATTTGCACTCATGATTAATGATATTGGTTTTGACTTGACTCCTATGATCACCCTATTTGGATCTTGAGATCATCCTCAATATATGACTAATGACTTTTGTGTTTCCAAATCTCAAAAATTTGAAATTAGGACAATGTTGATTCACTCTATTTATGACTTAAGGGTGATCTCCATGCGGACTAGGGTAGGACCTTTCATTGATTTTGAGCATGGAATTACGATGTCAAAATATGATGTATGTCTCAAATCGTGGAAATATGAATTCTCACTCATGGATGTATAACCCCACCTAGGCCAATGTAGAAGCTAGGACCCTAATTTTTTTTGGTAATCGAGAGAACCCACCCTGGGCAAGCCTGACATGGTAAACTCTTGAGGCATGAGAGGGTGTGGTTTAGTCACCCCCCTCCTGTGCCTAATCAGCATGGATTGCCATTCGCAAAGTGCCTTCGGTGAGGTTTTAACTTGGGTCCTTCATTGGGACTTATCGGGCTCTTTCCACCTGAGCTACTATGGCCATACAACGAGGACCCTAATTGTTGGGGGTGAAAGTCATTCTTGACTCTTGATTCAAAGAGCTATATGCATTTGACCTAAAAATGTGATCACTTTGAATTTGTAAATATATAGGATGTTCTCTCCTGATTTGTGACTCATATGATGGTCTTCCCAATTCAATGATCAATGAGACTACATTTTAATCTAGGTACTTGTTTCTCAATTATGAAATAGTATTAAAGTTGAAGGGATACCAAGTGACTATGATATTGAACATGAAATCCCAAATTCAGATTGATGAATTGCTTTAATTTTGGGGACAAAAATTCTTTTAAGGTGGGGAGGATGTAATAATCTAGAATTTTCTCTCTCCTCATATATGAAGCATGCACACCATCCTTGCTCAAGTTTTCACACCTTGGACTTTAATTTCATGAAAAGATGCCACGATGCTTAGTGGCATCATCTCATGTACATATGCCTTACAATGACCTCAATTTAACTTTTTGGCCTATGTTTCGAGTACTTAACATGTCACCATCATATAAACCAATTTTGAACCAATAAATATCATCAAATTACTCAAGAATCATAACTCTTAAGGTACACTTAACATCTTGACCCTACTATGTTATTGTCTTGCTTGTATGTATGCTTGCATGAAAGCTTGGCTAGATAAATACTTGTTTGAGCTACTTTTCCCTATGAATACTACTTTCATGTTGATTATACTACTTTGGCAAACCTTGAACATAATTTAGAGAAATCCATTATATACCCTGGTGCACCAGCCTGAAGTTTTGGGGTAAGGACACCAGGTCGGGCGTCTTACTTGATTAGGCAAACCATTATGATACAAGGGTTACCTCTTGGCAATGACCTTGAGGTCCCTTACGGATTTGGTAGCTATTATTGAGCACCCTTACAGACTCTTCCCTCTAAAGTTAGTCTAAAAGGCCTAGAGATGATATAATAGATACAGAGACATAAAACATGCTTTGTATAAAAGAAAGTTGTTAAGTGTTCTCCTCTTATTTTTAGTTCTTTCTTCTTATGATGTTTCTAACCAAGAAACTTTTATATTACTCTTAATCTATGATTACATGTTTTTCATGGTGTATTTAATGCTTTAGCATTAATATGTTTTTTTATCGAATTTATAGTTCCCAAAATAAGATCCTCCGCACTGAAGACTCTAAGATCTAATATGAAACACCAATGGGTATACTTAAATAATAAATGGGTATATATCTCTATCTCCATGTTTTAGTATCTTGTTATATCTTGATGTTACTACTTTTACTAATATACTTCCTGTGTGATTTAGTTGTGCCATTCTACGGACGTGCCCAAGTCCACTCACCTTTGGCTTTATAACCATTAGGAGTGGGGACTTAGGGTAACAAATGGTTCTGTGACAAGAGATATTTACCCATTTCTATATCAATAATACACATTTGTATTTCATTCCATAGATTAGAGTCTTGAGTACATCGGATCTTCATTTGGCAACTAAAAGTTCGATAAACAAAACATATTAATGCTAAGGCATTAAGTACCATATGAAAGGGAAATTAAACACAGTTTAAGAGTAATATAAAACTTACTTGGCTAGGAACATGATAACAAACAAGAAGTGGAAACAAGGTGAGAACACTTAATGATATTATTTTATACAAATCATGTTTTTGACTTCTTGATCCATTATATCAACATTGGATTATATATTAGATTTATCTATATTATGTTCAGGCTTTGTCAACATATTATAATCAAACATGAAATTAGTATTCATAGGAACAATAGCTCAACCAAGTGAGTAAGTAGCCAAGCATTCATACAAGCATACACATGAGAAAGCCAATAACATAGTAGGGTCAATAGATTAGGCATACCTTATGAGTTATGAGCAAGTTATGATACTTGAGTAAGATTCTTGGAGAAGGTCATGCCAACATGGACCTAGGATGTAAAGAGATACAAAATAGAGTTTTAGGTCACTAGGCTTTGATAAGGTAAGAATCATATGAGCCATGTGGATGTTCCCCTAGAACTAGGCTTCAATTCGATTAACTTCGTTCCAAGGTCCCAACCATGTATTTAACCATCCAACATATTCCAAGGATCTATATTAAGCTCGATCTAGGTGAATGATCCATACTATGGGATTTACTAAATAAATATGAAACTTAGATTTGAAAATATAGAAAGCATTAGAGTAAGATTATCATTATGTTTAAGTCATGTAAGATCATAACTAGTCACATTAGATCATTTTCATGTCATATTGTCGTACTACCAAGTCATATGAGCATTAAGGTGCATGGAGTGGATCAAGTTGTGATTCAGAGCTATAAAATGGCATAACTACTGATATAAAGTTCTAATATAGTTGTAAATATGAGAGCATCATTCATGCAAGATCAAGGTTAAGCAATCAACATATGTATTCACATTAGTGCTCTCATGTATGTCATGAGTTCATATGAGTAAGTTACAAAATCAAATAGGGCATAAGATATTAGTCAAACATGTCATAAACCAGAAAAAGGATTATTGATTTTGTGGTAGGATAAACATATGATGATCAATTATATTAAAGTTCTAAGATAAGACCATTGGAACCATGTACATTCATAAAAGAGGCACTTTTAGCTCAAAAGAGTAGACACTAGTTCATCAAGGTTAACTATTTCGTGATTGAATCTAACGGGTGGATAAAACGTTACTGGTCTAAGGTCTAAGAGTGATATTTTGAAACAAAATTACTATTTTAGAGAAACATAACTATCAAACATTCAAAAAGTGCATAAAAGATATGC
This sequence comes from Alisma plantago-aquatica, assembly GCA_963693085.1. NCBI lineage: Eukaryota > Viridiplantae > Streptophyta > Magnoliopsida > Alismatales > Alismataceae > Alisma > Alisma plantago-aquatica. The sequence goes on along the minus strand of OY856413.1, from coordinate 235,854,889 downwards.
TTCATAGGATATCAGGAGAATAGAAAGTATATTTAGATTTGGAAATTATTTTTATTAGAAAGATTTTTTTTCACAATCAAAATGACATATTGTATGACCATATTTGGGTATAGGATGATAAATATATGAATTTTTTAATATTTACCCTAAAATAGGAGTTCTAGAGCCTTAGATCCTGATTCAAAGGCTAGAAAAGCAGGGAGGTAGAGCATGGTCAATGGCATTGGGTTGCCGCTACTCCAGTTGGGCTTGCAGCTAGCAACATTGTGACCTAATCGGCTGGGCAATGGTCCTAGTCACCTGCGATCAGGAGTTGTTGTTGATCGCTCACAAGCAGTTGACTGCAACCCTATAAGTGAAACCACCTCTCTACTAAAAACTTGAACAATAGAACCTCCAGTCCAAACACACCTAATAGATATGTTGGAGTCGGTCTAAAATTTTGAAATCTTATCAATGGTATTCAAAATAACCAAAGTGAAGCAGCGGAACTAAAATGTTGATTATATTGAATTCCTCAACAAGATTACAAAAGTATATTCAAATCTCCCATATAGGGTTTACATGTATAATTCAACATAAGGATCCAAGATAGAGGGAATTCTAAACCATAACAACTTTGTCTCCAAGCTTCAAACTCCTAAAGCTAAGTCCATAACTTTATGCCATGTCCTCCATGTCCTTCACCTAGGGTTGGAAGCATACCCCAGTAAGAAGAGAAAATAGATGACGTCAACAAAGGTCAGATAAGCATAGCCCTAGAACAATAAAAATACAAAGCCGGCCAAGTCTCACAAACTTGAAACCTAATAGAGAATGACGTACTGCCAAACTCCCAATATATAAAACATGGGCCAAGAATCATATATCTTTCCCTGAGTATGAGGTAACCTTTCCATCCCAAAAGAGTAGGAAATTACAAATCTGCTCTGTAGGAAATAACGCATCTTCCATAAAGAAAAACAAATGCAATTACACTACTCTAGTCCTACTGAATCACATAGCATGTTTAATGTAGAGGCAAGTAGAAAGTATAGTTTGATTAAATAAACTAGTCACCACATAAGTTGCAAACATATACATCTACCTCATAAGTGGGAAAAAGACATCATATGTCACCATATAGAGTTTCAACATGAACAAAGCATATGAAAAGAGTTCAAAAGAATATCCATGATCACAAGATCAATAACAAATAATGTAGTTCACATGAACCATGTTTTCCAAAAGAAAAGACATATGTGTAGGCTATTGTCCATAGGACCAAGAGAAAGAAGAATATAGGTGATTGCCCAACATAGAATAATAGGGGATGCAAACATACCTCACTTCAGAGTCTATAAAAATCCAAGTCACTTCTAGATCAAAGTCTAGGCCTCCAAAGAACCTATTGAACATATATGTAGATTTTAGGTCAATTCCACATTGATTATTCAAACCCTAAAAATTACCTTTTTCTTTATATGTGATTTAGGTTATCAAAACCATGATGTATTTTAGATTACCTTTATTAATTCCAAAACATATTTTATTATATGTTTCTGACCTTTATATAACTAGTTATGAATTTTGTAAGTTATTATATATTTAGGTAAAGTCATTAAAATCACATATTTTCAATATTAGATTCGACCAACACAACCAGTACCATTAGACAACTCTTATTTTTTTGAATCCAACGACCATTTATTTATAATTTTTGGCTTAGTAAATAATTAGTTATGCATTTTAGAAATCCAACCAATCAGATAAATCCACGTAAGCAAAAAGCATTGAGAGAGAAGAGAGAGGGAAAGTGGGACGTGCATCAGAGTTGGCCCAAATAGGGCTGGCCAACTCAGACGGCTACTCAAACACGTCAATAAGACATTAGTGTACTGAGAAGAAATAAAATCACGGGAAATTACCAAAATACCCTCAATAGAAAAATGAACAACAAACAGGAAAATGAGGGCACTACCGACAAATCAAAGCATGGCTTCTTCTCCCCCGATCTCGTGAAGAACCCCCCTACCATAGATGGCCAGGGACATGAAGCATATGTGAACAATCCAATGAAGCATCACCCCCCAAGAGAGCATCAACACCCTTCTCGACTTCACCAAGCCGACACGAAGCCATACCTCAACAACCCACGAGATAAGGGTAGTATCACGGAACATGTAGCTTTGGGTTCTCAAACCAAAATAAAAGAGATCGAGATGGTGTTATGCAAATACCTCTAGTTTAGAGAAAAACTAAAGGTCGGTAAAGCTTTAGTCAATCAAAACAAACCCCTTGGAGGTGCTTCTGAGTCTGAAGCAGATCTGGGTCATCAGTACACCAAGGTGTCGGCAAGTGAAGGCCCTAGAGTTGGGGAGGCCAACTCGGTGAATTCCAGGGGAAAAAGAACTTAGGAAAAGCTTCATGTATGTCCGACGATGATGGAGACAATGTTAATTGGTGTATAGTTTCTGGTAGAAGCAACACCATGACAAGATCTAGGAGGAGGAAGATAGGACGTCCCTCGGTGGTTGTAGATGCTTCCTTGGGTCCAATTGGAAGAGGATGAAAGTCTAGCGAGACAATAGCTTGGATTTTGAATGTTTATCAAGGCTTATGATGCCAAGGTTAGGGATATGCAGTCTCATGGCGTTGGGAGAGGAGGACCATGATTTAGGGGATTCTTATATAGTGATCCTAATGGCTAATGTGAGGGCTCGATGGAAAGAGAGGACACTCCCAAAGACAATGCAGAAAAGATCTTGAAAAAATATGGTGTGTAGGTGGAGAAAATGTTGAAGGAAATATGGGCTACCATTTCGACAGATTTAGCCTCTGACTGGAGGTAGGAGATGACCCATGGCCTTCAGATCATGGATCTAATGGCTCACAGAGCTAGGCATATTAAAGGAAATCTGAAACCAGCAAACCTTAATGTGATATAAATACAAATCTGAATAAAACTAAAGTTTTATTAAATAAATTTTCCTTTTTCTCTTTCTTAGATTAAGGGTCCAAACATTATCCAAATTACACAAATTTTTTCGCAGAGGGTAATTAAAGCATGTAGATTCTGACTATGCAATTAGATTTGCCTTTTGAGGACATTTAGTATGTTAAATAAATCAAATCCTATTTTCTCTTTCCTCATGCATTAATGACTTTAAGATTCTCCAAATTTAATGAAACTTCACACACAAGTCATATTTAATGTGTTGGATATGAATTTGCCATCAATTTTACCTATTGGAGTCGTTTGTGCATTTATTTAATATTTTGAAGGTTCTACACACTTTCTCTCTCCTAATTTCATCTTTTAAACAAACTTTCTCCAAATTGTATGAAAATTCACCCAAAGGCTATATTCTTTATGTAGATTATGAATCCAAGGTTATTTTCCTCTTTTGGAGTCATTTATTATTTTATTTGATATTTTGGGGAAAACTTAGATCTTTTCTTTCCAGAATATATTAAATTAATTATTATTACGTGAATAATGTGAAACTTGACTCCCAAGGCAATTGGGATATGAGGAACATGATTCTTAACTTAGATTCCACTTTTGGGATTTCTTTTAATGAGATATGGCCCATTAGTGGCCCATTATCCAAAACTATTCATCCAGTTAAATTCTTTAACTTCTTGTTAGCATCCAAATGAGTCATATGTGATTATTAAGCATGAATTATCATGTATTTCATTATATACTTTAGGTGGCACATTTTATTTTACATTATTGGCATAAGTCTAATGTGAGAACATTAGGTTACATTAGGGTGATTTATACATGCATTAGCTCATTAGGGTTATACTAAACCTTGTTTGGCTAAGCCCAAAAAGATCAAACTTCTAGGGTAGGGTTCAAGATCTGGTATGTTACAACACTCCACCCCTTAAAAGGATTTTGTCCTAGAAATATATTGATCCAAACATCAAACAACCAACTACTCTCCACCCCTTAAAAGGTTTAACCTAACAAGTCAAACTAATCAATATTTAGGGTTACACATATATCTTTTAGTGGTGAAAGTTCTAGATATGTATGTTCTTCATGTATCCCAAACTAAGAGTTAGAACCAACTAGGGTTGAGTTTTAGGTCCTCGTGTCTCTAGCCTAACAACCCTAAGATCCAAAAAGTCATAAGGTACAAAGGGTAGGTACACTACACCTTAACATTATCTCACATATTCCTAGTCACTTCACCAAAACTAGGGTTAGGATTCTATGCAAACTAATTCCAGGGCTTCTCCAGAAAACTTCACATATCTCTGTATTATGACTTAGTACCTGAAATCATCGAGAAAATTAGAGAATATTTTTGTACATATAGTAGTATAATGAAAATATTTTTTTCCGATAAGAAACATTAAAAAGTAAAACCAACAAGTTGGCCAAAATTCATTATGAAAACCAAGCCATAATATTACCATATTAGGACTTCTTATCCTACTATTTCCTCATAACCTAAATGCATCTTCATGTCAAACCTTATTACATCAAGAGATTCAAATCATAAACAATCTATTTGATAGGGTAAGATCATGTAAAACCTCATCACATGGTGAACATCTCATCTAGAGGTTAACTATGTAGGGTAAGGTTTCTAACTAGGGAGAAAAAATTGAAATAGTCAGATTCCAACTACCATGGGCTCTGATACCATGCAGTAAAGAAGTGAAACCACCTCTCTACTAAAAATTTGAACAATAGAACCTGAAGTCCAAACACACCTAATAGATATGTTGGAGTGGGTGTAAAATTTCCAAATATTATTAATGGTATTCAGAACAACCAATGTGTAGAAGCGGAAGTAAAATGTTGACTATATTCAATTCCTCAACAAGATTACAAAAGTATATCCAAATCTTTCATATAGGGTTTACGTGTATAATTCAACATAAGGATCCAAGATAGAGGGAAGTCTAAACCATAGCAACTTTTTCTCCAAAATTGAAACTCCCTAAGCTAAGTCCATAACTTTATGCCATGTTCTCCATGTCCTTCACCTAGGGTTGGAAGCATACCCCAGCAAGAAGAGAAAATAGATGACGTCAACAAAGGCTAGTATGTGCATACTAAAAAGTGAATTGAGAAATTTTATGAAATAAAGACATCAAATAAAGTGAAGCTTTCCATAGAAAAGAAAAGTACCACCCAAGTGGATATCAAGAGAAAAGATCACAATAAGAATGATACTTGCCATAAGACAACATAAAAATATTGTGCCATATATACATCCACTACCATGGTGGGAAATGAAGCACATATCAGGAAATTAGGGCACAGACCCCACAATCAACATCAATAACCTACATGCATGTCAGATAAGCATAGCCCTAGAACAATACAAATACAAAGTCAGCCAAGTCTCACAAACTTGAAACCTGATAGAGAATGACGTACTGCCAAACTCTCAATATATAAAACATGGGCCAAGAATCATACACATTTCCATGGGTATGAGGTAACCTTTCCATCCCAAAAGAGTGGGAAATTACACATCTATTCGGTAGGAAGTTACACATCTGCCATAAACAAAAACCAATACAGTTACACTACTCTAGTGCGCGCTACTGAATCAACATATACATCCACCTCATAAGTGGGAAAAAGACATCACATGTCACCATATAGAGTCCAACATGAACAAAGAGTATGAAAATATTCCAAAAGAATATCCATGATCACAAGATCAATAACAAATAAGGTAGTTCACATGAACCATGATTTCCAAAAGAAAAGACATATGTGTAGGCTATTGTCCATAGGACCAAGAGAAAGAAGAATATAGGCGATTGATCAACATAGAATAATAGGGGATGGAAACATACCTCACTTTAGAGTCTATACAAATCCAAGTCACTTCTAGATCCAAGTCTAGGCCTTCAAAGAACCTATTGAACATATATGTAGATTTTAGGTCAATTCCACATTGATTATTCAAACCCTAAAATTACCTTTTTCTTTATAAGTGATTTAGGTTATCAAAACATGATGTATTTTATATTACCTTTTTCTGAGTCCAAAACATATTTTATTATATTTTTCTGACCTTTATATAACTAGTTATGAATTTTGTAAGTTACTATATATTTATGTAAATTCATTAAAATCACATATTTTCAAGATTAGATTCGAGTAACACAACTGGTATCATTAGATAGCCCTTATTTTTCTGAATCCAACGATTATTTATTTATATTTTTTGGCTCAGTAAATAATTAGTTATGCATTTTAGAAATCCAACCAATCAGATAAATCCATGTAAGCAAAAAGTATTGAGAGAGAAAAGAGAGAGAGGGAAAGTGGGTTGCACATCCGAGTTGGCCCAAATAGGGCAGGCCAACTCAGTCGGTTACTCAAACATGTCAATGAGACACCAATATATAGATAATAAATAAAATCACGGGAAATTACCAAAATACCCCCAACAAAAAATGAACAACAAACAGGAAAATGAGGGCAACACTAACAAATCAAAGCATGTCTTCTACTTCCCCGGTCTCGCAAAGAACCCCCCTACCATAGATGGCCAGGGACATGGAGCAGATGTGAACAATCCAACGAAGCATAACCCCCCCCAGAGAGCATCAACACCCTGCTCGACTTCACCAAGCAGGCATGAAGCCAGACCTCAAAAACCCACGAGATAAGGGTAGTAGCACGAAACATGTAGCTTTGGGTTCTCAAACCAAAAGAAAAGAGACTGAGATAGGGTTATGTAATTACCTCTAGTTTAGAGAAAACCTGAAGGTCGGTACAACTTTAGTCGATCAAAACAAACCGCTTGGAGTTTCTTCTAAGTCTGAAGTACAGTTGGGTTGTCAATACACCAAGTCATTGGCAAGCGAAGGCCCTAGAGTTGGGGAGGCCAGCTAGGCAAATTACAAGGAAAAAGAACTTAGGAAAAGCTTCCTGGATGTCCGGTGATGGTGGTGACAATGTTAATTGGTGTATAGTTTCTGGTAGAAGCAACACCATGACAAGACTTAGGAGGAGGAAGATAGGTCCCTCAGTGGCTTCAGATGCATCCTTGGGTCCAATGGGAAGAGGAGGAAAGTCTAGCAAGATAATAGCTTGGATTCTGAATGGTTATCAAGGCTTATGATGCCAACTTTAGGGATATACTGCTTGATGGTGCTGGGAGAGGAGAACCACGATTTAGGGGCTTCTTATATAGTAATCCTCAGGGCTAATGTGAGGGCTCGATGGAAAGAGGGGACACTCCCAAAGACAATGTAGAAAAGATCTTGAAAAAGATGGTGTGTAGGTGGAGAAAATGCCTAAGGAAAGACTGGATATCGTTCCCTCAGATTCAACTCCCGACTGGAGGTAGGAGACGACCCATGACCGTCAAATTATGGATCTGATGGATCGTAGAGCGAGGTGTATTAAAGGAAATCTAGAACCAGTAAACCTTAATGTGATAGAAATACTAATCTGAATAAAACTTAAGTTTTATTAAATAAGTTTCCCTTTTTCTCTTTCTTAGATTAAGGGTTCAAACATTATCCAAATTACATAAATTTTTGCATATAGGCTAACTAAAGAATGTAGATTCTGACTATGCAATTAGATTTTCCTTTTAAAGACTTTTAATGTATTAAATAAATCAAATCCTATTTTCTCTTTCCTCATGCATTAATGGCTTTAAGATTCCCCAAATTTTATGAAACTTCACACAAAAGTAATATTTAATGTGTTTTATATGAATTTGCCATCAATTTTACCTGTTGGAGTTATTTGTACATTTAGTTAATATTTTGAAGGTTCTACGCACTTTCTCTCTCCTGATTTCATCTTTTAAACAAACTTTCTCCAAATTGGATGAAAATTCACCCAAAGGATATATTCTTTATGTAGATTATGAATCCAAGGTTATTTTCCTCTTTTGGAGTCATTTATTATTTTATTTGATATTTTGTGGAAAACTTAGATCTTTTCTTTCCAAAATATATTAAATTATTTATTATTATGTGAATAATGTGAAACTTGACTCCCAGGGAAATTGGGATCCAAGGAACATGGTTCTTAACTTAGATTCCACTTTTGGGATTTCTTTTAATGAGATGTCATATGGCCCATTAGTGGCCCATTATCCAAAACTATTCATCCAATTAAGTTCGTTAACTTCTTATTAGCATCCAAATGAGTCATATGTGATTATTAAGCACAAATTATCATGTATTTCATTATATACTTTAGGTGGCACATTTTATGTTCCATTATTGGCACAAGTCTAATGTGAGAACATTAGGTTACATTAGGGTGAATTATACATGCATTAACTCATTAGGGTTATTCTAAACCTTATTTTTCTAAGCCCAAAAAGGGCAAACTTCTGGGGTTAGGTTCAAGATCTGATATGTTACAGACCCGCAATTGTTGGTCCCTAAAGCTACAGTCGACATGACCCTATCTGTTGCTCATGCTTCTCCTCAATGTTTTCGTCATACATCTTGTCAGATGGGGCACCCGTGGAGAGGGAGTGCCTGAAATGCCCCACAAGTGTGTCATTCGACCTCAGTCGGACTAGGTGGACATAGAGGAGGCCCTAGGAGCGGCTGATTGCCTAACTAGTCATGCAAGATCATAACTAGTCATACTATATCACTTTCACATCATACTGACATACTACCAAGTCATAGGAACATTAAGGTTCATGAAGTGGATCAAGTTGAGATTTAGAGATATAAAATAGCATAACTATTGATTTAAAGTCCTAAGATAATGTTGTAAAAATGAGAGAATCATTCATGCAAGATTAGGGTTAAACAATCAACATATGTATTCACATCACAATAGTGCTCTCATGTATGTCATGAGTGCATATTAGTAAGTTATGAGTCAAATAGGGCATAAGATCTTAGTTAAACATGTCATAAAGCATAAAAAGGGTTACTGATTTTGAGGTAGGATAAACATATGATGATAAATTATATTAAAGTTCCAAGATTATACAAGTGGCACCATGTACATGCATAAAAGGGGCACTTTAGGTCAAAGGTGTAGACATAAGTTCATCATGGTCATCCATTTCATGATTGAATCTAAGGGGTGGATGAAAGTTATTGGTCTACTATCTCAAAGTGATATTTTGAAACAAAATTACTATTTTGGAGCAACACATACTATCAAACATTCAAAAAGTGCATAAAAGATATGATTTTTAGGATATCATGAGAATATAAAGTAGATTTAGATTTGGAAATTATTTATATTGGAAAGGTCATGTTTCCCCGATCAAAATGACACATTGTACGATCATATTTGGGTCTAGGATGATAAAGATATGGATTTTTGAATATTTACCCTAAAATAGGAGTTTTGGAGCCTTGGATCCTGATCCAAAGGCTAGAAAATCTGGGAGGTAGAGCCAGTTTGATGGCATTGGGTTGTTTCTACTTTAGTTGGGCTTGCGGTTAGCAGTTGTGTGACCTGGCTCAATTGGGCAACGACCCCAGTATCCTGCGATCACGAGTTGTTGTTGATCGCACACAAGAGGTTGACTGTGACCTACAATCACTGACTACCTGAAGCTACCACCAACACGACCCAATCTTCTTCTTTGCATCTCCTCGACATTGTCATCATACAGCTTGTCAGATGGGGCACCCATGGAGAGGGAGGCCCTAAAATGCCTTGCAAGTGTGTCATCTGACCTCAGCGAAGCTAGGTGGACCTAACGGAGGCCCTAGGGGAGGTTGAGAAATGCCCAATATGACCAAGGTGGCTATTTCTGGCAGAGGTGGGAGGAAGGGCTAAAGCGCAAGAGGGGGTTAGGGTTTGCGGAAAGCAAAGAAAAGAGGGGAAAAATAGTTGGGAAGGTATTTTTATATGCAAAAAAGGTGTTTGTTCGAGAAAAGAAGGCACTGAAAGGAGCCCTTTGTGTGGTGACATCAAAGGTGGTAGGTGGTTGCAGCACCACCTTCACCGGCCATAGTACAGAGGTAGGGGGAGGTACAACAACTGTTGGATTGGGGGGTCCAATCCATGGACTTAGATCCAGTGGTCTATTTTGATCCAGCTCAGCACACGGTGAGTGGTTAGGATAGAAACTTATCGGATTGATGATGTGGTGGCATGCCTCCTAGGCTAGGTTGCGCCCAAGGTTTGGGCCCAAAAAGGGTCAACAATAAGCTAAATAAATGTTAAAACAAATATCATAGCGCAAACAGCCATAGCTTGGGCTATAATGGTCCAATGAAGGAGATTGTTGCGCTGTTGGAAAGATAATTGGAAGCACTAATACATGGCATACATTAGAAATAATTTTTATGACATTGATAAGGTTAAAAATTAATTTTCAAGATGGTGACATAATAAGGATTTGAAACTTAGTCTAGAAGAAAAAAAATGACACCCCATGACACATGTATCCAAAATGATTCAATTTAGCATCATAACATATATATCATGAACTTAAAGTTGTGCAAGGATGAAGTGCATATTACATATATGAGAAGAGTGAGAATTACAGGTTATCACATATTCATTACAACTAATTAGGTCAGCAGTAGGTCACCCGTGAAACTAGCTAACTAAATGTGTGGATATGGGTTTGGGTGTTTTGTAGCCGGTGAAAATTTTCATCACCAAAACTCAACTTAAATTGATTGACCCGTGGATTTTGACCCAGTTTGATAGGTCTATCATGGTGTGATAATGGAACAAAATCATGTGATGTAAAAGTCTATGCTCATAAAGTATAGACTCTAATGAAATGTAAACTGTGAAACATAAGAAATTTACTAGAATGTGATATTTTGTTCAATTTGTCCCTATTTTGCATACTCGAGATGAGGACCTAAGATTCTTTACTCAACCTTATTGTAGACCAGGGTCTATTGTAGATCTTTTAGGGTGGCCAGCTAAATCCTAAGACAATGACAATGAGTCATTGATGTGAGAATCGTGCATGGAGACTTCTACTTGGTGACATATGATCCAAGTAGTTTTAGGATAGATGAATAACATATGATGAGCCGTGTACAATATGAGATGAATGAATGTGATGTTCATATTACTGCTAGTTGATAAGTCTAATGTTGTTAAATATATCTAATTTGTGGGAGTCAATGACCTTTTCTAAAGGATAATATGTTGTCTTATTCTTATCTGCATAATATAGAATCTGATTGAATCCTTTGACATCTAGTCTTAGATGGAAAGATATATACCCTTGATAGAATTTGGCTTTAGTTTTTTTTTTAATAATCATGTTTCTAGACATATCTTATGTGGACTTTAGATTCAAGACTACATGATATGTACATGTTCTGGCTGGTATGGTGGCACATAGATGTGTTATTATTGCTAGATTATAAATGTTCATATGTTGACTTTGTTACTCTTGTAATAGGAGGAAGTTCTACAATATATTGTATATGTTCCTCTACTAATAGATTTTCTCTCAACAATAGATAAGAAATTATAACATGACTAAATGGATTTTCCCTAATTAGTTAAAATATTATTGTAAACTATATGTGTGAAATTCTAGGATTATTAATGAGACTTATCAATGTCTGCAAATTTGGCTTAAGTTTAATATACTTAAACCAATGTTAACGCATGTTACTTCGCTGAGTGGAAAATTTCCATTCACATGTGGTCTATATGGGTCTCATTAGGTTGTTTCACATGTTTTTAGGTATAGTGACATCCAATGAAGAGGTCATGACAACGAAGATGAAATAGCATAACATATTCTAAAATGCCCATGTAGTCTCACTTTCTAGGATGGGTTGTATATTGAAATTGATCTTTCATGTACATGTAGCCGATGTAATCTGAACGTCATATGAGTGATACAATCTGATATTAGTTTTAATAGAGAAGAATGGGATTTTTGATAATGGTATTTGTGGATCCTTTGAAATGGAGTTTGTTTATGAGGTTTATCTAAAAAGGAAAAATTTACCTGTGTTTCTTGTATATGATTTTGATTGTGTTTGTCGATAGTCCAATGTTTTGATTCTTAACCCCAGTCTGGATTTAGGGTTTCTCTTTAGCATTTGGCATTTATGCTTGATCAAAAGAGATATCCCCAATGAGAACTAACACCAAGATGGGTTGTGAAACTTACACAATGCCAATATCCATCAATTAATAAGATATATATATATATATATATATATATATATATATAGGGCGTTCATTTTATACCCGTGCGGCTAACCTAGAGTTTGCTACCCGGTAGCTAAAAAAGTAACTCTTCTGGTCAAAAAAGTAATCATGGTATCAAAAAAGTAACTATTTTGATAAAAAAGTAACTATGCGACTAAAAAAGTAAATCCGTGAAAAATACACAGCAGATATGTATATAATCGTGTTTTTGAATTTGTTGTTGCAAACATAACTATCTATGCATGAAACTTTACAGTTTGCAAGGTAAAGTAACCCTCTACATGACAAAGGTAAGAAACTAAATAAAAAGTAACCAAAATAGGGGGCGGGTATTAAAGATGGACCCATATATATATATATATATATATATATATATATATATATATATATATATATATATATATATATCCTACCATCCATTGTGTTCTATTTCCCTTGTATATAGCCTTGGGAACCATCATCCTATCACAATTGCTTGTTGTAAGTGATCAGTGATACATATCAAAGTTTGATACCCTACATGTACTTACCTTAGGCTTAAAGATTCTCAACTATGTGGTTATGTTTATTTTTGGACGTCGGTCCGTGCTGGAACATTAAAGTATCTTTTCCATTTTTGTTTGTTCTTGACTAGAAAATAGATAATTTGTTGTTATCTATCAGACATAAGGGTTCCAAGACCAAGGTGTAGTTAGTTTGACTTGTATGTGGTAGCCATATAATTTTTCAATTGAAGACACTACTTATGTTTTCAATATAATTTTTTTAGTCATGTATATACTTAGAAATGTAAGTATGTTCATTTATTAATTAGATTTTTCATGTTAACCTTAGAAATATATTATTTTGCTAATGTATGTGATGTTTCATGTTCAATTCTTAGAAATTAAACGATACCAGACCCTCTAGGAAGGATGTGAAATATGTGGGATCATCATGGAGGATTTTTTTTACCAACTAACTAAATTTACATCATTTGAACTTTGAAAATAAAAAATAGATTCCATTAAATAAACATCAACATTATACTTTGATGTTTAATAATACTTGTTGTTAATTATATATTTACATCACTATCCAATTTATAAACCTTATTTTATAACAATGTACAAAATTGATTTATTCCTAATCAGGTTCTATAAAACCATAACTATCACATTTGATAAGCATAAGACAAGACCAATCCAGATTGAAATTCACGTTCCACGTAAAATCAGACTAAGTTAAAGCTCAAATCCATATTCAATTTCAGACTCTAAGTTAAAGCTCAAATCCAGGTTAAATTTCATATTCCACATAGAAGAATTAAGATAAAGTCCCAACTAGATTGAATTTCACAATCCACCTAAAAGCGAGAGACTAAGTTGATCAACAAATTTCATATTCCGCATAGAAGAATTAAGTTAAAGTCCCGACTAGATTGAATTTCACAATCCACCTAAAAGCGAGAGACTAAGTTGATCAACATTAGGAAATCATGTTAGGTCTAAAGCACTTTTTAATCTCAAATTCGTCTAATATTACTCAAATACTCAATTTGTATGATCTTTTAATCTCAACTTAACCTAATATTATCCGAAATAACCATTCTATAAATACTTGTTAATGGTGTTGGGCATCACATAATCACAGACAAGAGTGTTTAGTTGTTGTTATGAATATCCCTCCCTTTTTAGTGTTTCAATTATGTATTGAACCCATAACTTGCGGCTAACAAAACAATCAAATGTATCAGTTGAACCAACTAACAAGTACTCAAACAATAGGGCATTACAATACAACTCATCATAAAGAACTAGAGAAAAATTCCATCTCGTATCAAATAACTTAGGCAATAACTTATATATGTATAAAATAAGATTCGGTAGATTTACATGACGTTGGAATAACGTATACTTCCCAAATCAATTATATAACTACGTTTTACGGCTTACAATAACTTATTCGATAACACCACCTTTTAAACTTTATACAAAAAAAAAACACCTTTCATACATTACGCAGCAGTTGAAGGATAACACAAGCCTAGGTGAGTACTGCATTTTCCACGACAAGTAGAAGCCGAAGATTCAGTTGAATACGACGGCTCTTGACCACGAAAAGCTGTTGAGGCAGGGACCGTGGTCAAAGGTCATCAGTCCTAAGTCAGTGTCGATGGACGAAGTCCTTGATTGCCTCTACAAGCTCCGCCGCCACGCGACCAACACGAGGATCCATATCGACAGCAATCTTGTTCAGCTGGAAGCTGTGCCCAACTCCGGGGTTGATCACCACCTCGACGTCCTTCCCGGCAGCCTTCATAGCCTCGCAGTATTCGAAATTGGGATCCCTGAGGAGATCCCCTTCAGCCACAGCCACCAGCATTGGCGGCATCCGGAGCCCGGCCATTGGCGGTGCCGCGTCTCCCATGGGACAGGTGATTGGGTGGTCCTTGGTGGCGCCGACGGGCAGGGCGTAGCCCAGGAACTTGTCGAGCATGTCGAGGGTGAGGAAAGGGTCCTGCTTGGCCTCGAGCTGGGACCTGCTCCGTGTGGAATGGATATATATATATATATATATATATATATATATATATATATATATATATATATATATATATATATATATATATATATATATATATATATATATATGGGTATATCTTCGCTACCCGTGCGGGTAACTAAGATTCACTACCCGTGCATCAGTTTTGTAATGGGAATGTATGCATTGGTAATGAGACAATCCAAATTTGTAATGAGACGACCGAAATTGTAATACAAAGACTCGTTTTGTATTACAACGTTGTTACAGTAATAAATATATATTTATTACTGTAACAGCACTGTAATACAAAACGAGTCTTTGTATTACAATTTCGGTCGTCTCATTACAAATTTGGTTGTCTCATTACATATATGTGTCATCCCATTACAAATTTGATGCACGGGTAGCGAAATCTTAGTTACCCGCACGGGTAGCGAAGATATACCCTATATATATATATATATATATATATATATATATATATATCTTCTTTTAAAATTAAATTTCACAAAAAAATTAAAAAGTGGCATAGAGTGGCTGACTGCAGCACTCGTAGTGCTGAGACGTCACCGTCTGCCTGGCAACGACGTCAAAAAATTGAACACGCCATAACCAAGCGCAAAAACACAAGTGGACGTGTCGCGTAATATAGGCCTTGTGAGGCCCGAGTCAAACTCAGGGAGACGTAGTCTTAGTGACTACTATTAACGACAGTACCATCAGCTAGTGAAATGGTTAAATTGGGTTTTAACAAAACAAAAGAAAATGAAAGAGAAAACAACAATGGTTGATTCAATTATGGTGGAATTTCTTAGATTTACCGGTTTCACCACGGAGTCTCATTGTATATCATTTTTACCAAATTAATATAAATCCCATTAATATCTTGTATAGAAAGCATGTAGCCCAAATTGTTCGCTCCCACGATACAATCCACTACCTAAGTCTAAGCCAATTCCATGTCAATGGTAATTTTATTCTTAGATTAGGTGTATTCTTGAAAACTCTGGGTTCTTCCCACTACCCGTACGTCACCTATTCCAAGGGACGCGTGGGGCAGTGTAAAAGTTATTGTTTTCTAACCGTTAATCCTCCTTTCGGAGTGATTATTGGTCTTATACCTTATCGATGTTGATCAAGCAATGACAAGTCATTAAAATTCACACTTATATATTCAGGAATAAAGAGAAACTTATACTAAATCATGTAAATAGTCAATACAACGATTCTCCAGGTTACTTCCGGGTCCTAAGGAACAGAGGGGTTTAGCCCCACATAGTTTTCAATTGAAAATACATAGAATGAGAGAAGAAAAATGTAGGAAACATGAAAGAATTCATGTAACCCCTGGAAAGGCGATGTTCCGGATGATCCTTCTCGAGAAATGTGCGATCTGCAGTCTTCTGGTAGTAGAAATGTCCATCAGAGGTACTCGAATCTTCCGATTGTCGTCCTTCGGCTTCGTGCTTCTCTCCCTCTCTTCTCTGGTCGTCCTGCGGTGCAACGTGATGTTCCTTTCAGGTATGGCCGTCCTTACATTTTGTCCTAGGTCACTTATGGTACCACGTAACGTGGACCGTTGGATTTGGGTGACCGGTTCAGATTGCTAAAATCTGACAAAGTCGGTGACACCGACAACATCAGGCTTTTGTCGATCTCTGGCTGAGTCGGTGCCATCGAATGGAATGTCGGTGGCACCGAGCTGAGGTGAATTTTCTCCCTTTCTCGGTGAAGCTAACTCGGTGGGACCGACCTATGTGGTCGATGCCATCAACTCTTCTAATTGACCGCATCCGTTGCTATAGGTAACTCGGTGGCACCGACTTTAGGGGTCGATGCCATCGACTCTTTGAATCGAGTGCAGCCTTCTCGCTGATCTTATCTCAGTGGCACCGACTCTGCTTTGTATATAAAATACCTGAAAAATGTAGAAAAACATATATAAGTCCGAGGAATATATAAAATCATATAAATATGATAAAATAAGCTTAATTTGATGCAAATAGAGTGTACAGGCCTACAATAGTGATTTATGTGAATATAATCAAGAAAGTGACAAATAAATACACAAAACACATATAAAATTGGCCTATAAAAATGACTCTAAACCCGTGCATCAAGTGACCTGCAATATATGTTAAATTCTGCATTTCTATATTCAAGAGAAACTTTTAAAAAAACTTATCAGAGTTATAAAGGCATTAATTGTTCTTCCAACTTTGTTGGTATTATACTATGTGGATAGAGTGATCAAGGAAAGATGTGGGCCCTATTTTGGATGGACTATATATAAAACTAGTCAGCAACCCGTGCGATGCACGGGATTGATTATAGTAGGTTCTATAATATGCACAGATAACTTGAACTATTATATTAAGTGTCATTGAAATACATACTTTCACATTACAAAGTTGGGTAAAAGACAATAGAAAAGACATTTCTTTGTGGTTTTACAATCTGAATTGAAACAACATCAGTTTTCAGAAACTTTTCATACAAAAAAATAAAAAAGATAAGGAAATCATTGCTCATAAAAGATCTTCACATTGCCTCTTAGGTTGGTGTTTTGCTTTATCGTTTTCTTCCTCCAAAGCTCCTTGATCATTTTTATTAACTGCTCATAAATTTTTTGGTAGCTGGTTTATGGTCTTCCCGCATGTGTATTGAAAAAATGATAGTTTAGAATAAGCATAATATGGATTATTGTAAAAAGTCACTTTGAGTTAATTAAAAACTACAAACCGCACACACCATACAACCAATTAATTGAAATTCTCAAACCACACACATACGGATAATTGAAATTCTATAGCTGCACATCAAACAACCCACGAGATAATGTTGCATCCTAGTTACACAATTTAAAAACACAAAGGAATGAATGAACTTATGTGGACATTCCGACTGAAACCAAAAGATCGTAAGCTTATACGACAACCACTAAGTGCATACAGTTACCAAAACAATTCATTTAGGCATAGGCACGAGAGTTTGGAGTAGGTCCTCTCAGAACAGAAATGTAATTATAAATGCAGAAGTTGGTGCTCATAGACAACAGATTCATAGAGATCAACTCCATATATCTATATGGCACATTTCTTTACAATATGTACCAAAAGTTATGTAAATAGAACATGTTCGGTTTGAATGGAAAACATCATTATTAAACTAGTTGGTACTGTGGAAGTTCTAGAAATAAACTATGTCTATCACCTAGAAGGAACAGACTTTCTATGGTTTTAATTAGTGGTAATTTCTAAACCAACACTTTTGTGGTTTCCTTTGATTTTTATAAATTTTAACCGACTTGTTCATAACTGTTTCTTAATCCTTATGGAAGCTATATGCATCTCATTGTCTAATCTCACAAAAGTTATGGCTGCTGCTACATTTCGATTGACATTTATACTTTTTTTTGGAAGAAAAATATGTTATAAATGTGGAGTATATCTTGACTTGAAGATCAAAATAACTGTTTCTTAATCCCTATGGAAGCTATATGCATCTCACTGTCTAATCTCACAAAAGTTATGGTTGCTGCAACATTTCGACTGACATTTATACTTCTCTTTGGAAGAAAATTATGTTATCCATGTGGAGTATATCTTGACTTGAAGATAAAAATAGGTAAAATTGAGTTAGATGTTAATTGAACTATGTTAAATTAATTCACATGAACTTCAGTTTAATAATAGAATGAAAAGGATCATTCTTGGACCTCTAATTGCAAGGCAGCATCGTGATTACCCTTCAATAGAAGTAGGAATCTCCAAGATCATTATGTGTGACTACAAATACGTAGACTCTATATAAGGTTAGCAAATCAGATTACTGTGGAAACCAAAAACTCCCAAACCCAATACAGCCGTAACTGAAGAATCCATCATACAAGCCACACATGTTGACCTATCTCCCAAACCAAGCCCATAATACGAAGGTCACAGGAAACCAATAAAAAACACATGGTAGATCCTGAAATCTCCAAACCTTGCAACAACCCACTATCATCTCCAATTGCACAACCAAAATCATTTCCAGTACAGACCTGGATACATAATTCGTGGCTAGTTCAAGCATTTTGGACCTACACTTTGCGTTGCAAAGTATATAATACCCAATATTCTGACTATGCATTACACAATTAGCACATTTAGCATATACCATCATTGATGGTCAATTTTTCATGTGGTCATTTTTTGATAGAAAGTACAACAACAACATTTTTATTGGCAAAAGACTATGTTATATGTACTTGAATCTACTAAACAACAATACAAAGTCGTTAAGGCACACACACCTAGGTGGCTTTGTAAGAGTCATGCATGGGGTGCGCTTTGCCCCATCTTGCCGAAAATGTTGTTTTGGGTTATTTTATGGGTCGTAGGTCATAATAAGGTATCTTAATGTTGTTTTATATTGTCAAATAACATTAAACTAAATGTCATCTTATGCATAATGTGCTAAATATCATTTTCTCAATGATGAAAATAAAACTGACATTAGT
Organism: Alisma plantago-aquatica; assembly: GCA_963693085.1. Taxonomy (NCBI): domain Eukaryota; kingdom Viridiplantae; phylum Streptophyta; class Magnoliopsida; order Alismatales; family Alismataceae; genus Alisma; species Alisma plantago-aquatica. The sequence goes on along the minus strand of OY856413.1, from coordinate 235,835,747 downwards.
CACTCTGTCCCCTCTTATTAAACTAAGATATTGAAAAGTTTTGTGACTTTGTGTTAGGGTCGTCTGTTGTCAAGTCCCAATTGTTCACTACCTTCAAGAAAAATGGAAGATATGGTTCACCATGACAAAGCTCCTATGAAGGAGCATTTTGTTGCGGATTTAGCTACCAACATGCCACTTCCTACTTATATAGGCAGAAGAAAATGCTTGAGATTTAGCATTTTCCTGCAGATTTATCTAATTGCCACTGCAAAACATGGTGACAACTGAGAAAAATAATGACTAATGGTTTAATAATCCTAAACTTGACAAAGATACCAAAGTCCTAAAGGAATGTATTTGTAAATGATAAGAAGGAATTTGATACAGGACGAGAACAAAATCGATGGCAGAAACCATAAAAACAATGAAGATATTGACATATTAACAATAAAGACTACTAACAATAAAATCCATACCCACCAAACCACAATGCCACCATGGTCGCTTCCAATTGAGATCCTTGCCCAAAGCCTAACACTTTTCTCGTGTTGGTGCCAACCGGAGCTGGAGATCAACGTGAGAACTTGGATCTCATACAACAGTAAAAATGCAAACAGTGTTACAAATACACTCCAATTCAACGTAAGATGGAGCTTGAATCAAAGGAAGCAGAGGAACATATTTTCAACATTTATTGGTTGCCTCAGTAGCACGATCACATTTCCTGCCGGAAATCAACTGGCTGACTGCTAGTATGTAGTATGGATCAAATTAAGCATCTTGTGAGAGAACCACGACTAAGACAGTGAAGCCAAATCACACGAGCATAGAAGTCATGACTATCAATTACCTAGCGAGGTGCAGCAAAGTCAAAATCTGAAATCGCCTTAGTGTCATCAGACACAAATGGAAGCTACAGAACCCCCCCCCATCGTGGATGAAGCGAGGAGCGATAGCCACTGGTAGAAAGGAAATCCAAAACCCAAACAACAAGCACGAAGATCTTGACAGACTAACAATAAGGACCGCACCTGCAAATTCTGAATCTCGCCACTACTTCTTCCGATTAAGCTCCTCCCGTAAGGCCTGACACTTCTATTGTCGATAGGAACTACAATTTTGGATAAAATAAAGTATGAGGGCGGCTGCTAAAAGTTGAGATAGGGAGCAAAAAGATAAAGAAGAGCAAATGAGTAAGCAAAAGAGGAAACTTTCGACATTTATTTGTTCCTTGCGAGACCGCTATAACTGAGACGGTGAAGAAAAATCAGTGATGTATGCGCAGAAGTCACGACCATCGATTGGTGAGTGAGGGGAGGCGAAGATGGCAGACTAATAGTAGATATCGTCTGAGACAGAGCGCAGCAGCAAGCTAACTGCGAGGATGAAGAGAAATAAAGGACGAAAGCGGAGGATGAAGAACATGAAGAGGGGAAAATAATTTACCTGACGATGATGGTACCAACCAGACAGTATGCTCCAATCGCCCTATGGAACTGCATGTTCCCGTTTCTCTCCTAAACCCTACAGGCAGTCAGATGGAAAAGGAGCGACTGAAATAGTCGAGAAGATGACCGACCTTTGACACTGCCATCATAGAGCCGTTCTTGCGTCACTCCAATTGCCTTTGAAACTGTCGTTCTTCGTGAGGAACCCGACGAGGGTTTACACAACGACAATGAATAGTCGAGAAGGTGACCGACCCTTCAACGGTGTAAAATTTGCAGATTTAGCCCTTGGGTGCAGCAGTAGAGATTGTAGAGGCGGTGCTGCATATAGCTCGGTAAAATTTGCAAGAACCCCCTCTGATAGTTTGTTGCTTACTTGATACAGAGCGAAGGGGTGTTTTGTAATTTGAAAAAATGCTAGTGAATATTTCATGGATCCCCCTCCAGACACTTTTCTGTATAGTATAGATGCTACAAAACATGCTAGGGACTAGAATTAACACTCAATATTGCTCTTACAAATTCATTGGTATTGTACTATGTACATTGAAGTCAAAGTGTGAATGCAATTATGTCAAAAACATCCAAGGATAACTAGGCACATGCTTCATTTTATAGTTTTAATTTTTTGTGTTCCAACTCTCACTTGATATATATTTCACCCCCAACAAAGATGTCCTTCCAATGGATCAATTCCGTATACAAAGCATGAGACATTCTGGGCAATTCTCACCTTGATTCATGAATAGTCTTCCAACTATTAATCGAATTGAAGTACAAGTCCATGCTCATTGAATTGAAGACTTGTTAAATCAAGCATTAAAATATGATAATCCTCTTGATATCGTTGTCCTTCATAAAGTTTGTACACACACATAGAACTCAATACAATGATTTTGTCTTAGGTGGCCTTCTACATCAATCTTTTAGTCACAATTCTAAATCTAGATCCAAACTAGATTTGAATTTGTAAATAGCTATTATCTTGTTTTTTATTAAAAAAATTTATCTTGTTTTTTATTTCTCTCTTAGTATAATTAAGTCATGATTCTATTTTCTTAACATTCAAATATGCTTGCATCTAGATAATTTGTTCATCTAGTATTATTAATCATTCGTATAATCATATGACTTATAAAATATAGATTCTAAAATAATAATATTAAATCACCTAAACACGATTTTGCAATTGAGAGAATTCAACTTCTGAGGACAACCAATTTTGGTCATTAACTGATCTGATATATTTTTCTATTATTTTACTTCTAAGTTTTAGTTTATCTATGAAATATATTGATTTAAAAAAATATTTACCAAAAACCTGTAAACTCTATCTCTATTGTCTCACCTCCTATCCATAATTCAAATGCTAGTAGAATGTTGTTATGTATTCATACTGACTATACAGATAACACCATATGTTTTCACACTAAGGCGACCATGTATGATTGTTGTTGTAGATTCCACCTTTCCTACCAAATTGTAGCCTAGATAGACCCATCATTAATATAGACAATTAGTTCATAACCCTAGAGGGAGGCAACGATCTTACTTTTCCCTTGACTAGTGACCACTATGACTATATTTGCCTTAATTCTGATGATGCCTTCCTTTCTAAGATTGTTGCAGATGTGGCGGTGTGAAATACCTTGACCTCATAAAACTCCCTGACTATCAATTATAGGTCTCAACTGACCTCTTCCTGGATTACTCAAAGTCATGTTATGTTGTCACCATTCTCTTAATCCTACTCACGAATTCCGCAAACACGTAAAACTTCTCACATGTCTTTAGTGGGGACGTCAAATGTTACATCTCTACATTCAAACCCTCCATTCTTATATGTAGGGCCTGGAATAGGACATAACCATAAAATTTGCATATATAGTGCCTCACAAAAATTTGGTGTCATCATCCCCTAGTGTATATTCTCGAACTGTCATATTTTATATCGTAGGTGTATGCAGAAAGTATATGATCTCAAACTCCATACCAAAGTAAATCAATATTATCTTCTCTTAAAAACTCTTCCCCTCCTTGATAGAAACTAGTGGTCAACACTATTATTTAGGAGATAGATCGAATACTTGATCCTAAATCCCTTCTCTATCTACGTAAGATGAATATGTGCAAATTCTAGACATGTTGTCCCAATCGTCTGTCACTCCAACTGTTCTTAACCGCTCAAATGTCTTCCTTAATTACCTAACAACCTCTACACATGATGAAGTGACTATAGTGAGGGCATATGCATCTTATCCATCAAAGGCATGTAGGTAAACATCAACTTCCTGAATATAACATGTAGAGTTAGGGGAAATTGATTCCATATGGTTCAAGTAAGGCCTAGGAGGTTGTGTAGGCGCCACCTTAGGCACTTTCTACTCTGGTTCCTTCTACCACTCCTCTATGGTATGTGTCACAAAGCTACTCTTTACATGTTGGTTACATTGATCTACCATATCAACATCATTATAAACTATGATTAGAAATGAAGAACACATAAGTAAAAACATGACATCCTATCTTCCTATAACTGTAGACAACCTAGGCTTTGATACAACCAGATGTGGCACCCAAGATGCCCATGTAACTCTTGAAAACCTAGGTTATGGTACCACTAAATGTGGAAACCAACCTCATATTAGTGTATAACCACACCTAGAGGCCAAACACACTTTATGAAAATACCTAGAAAAAAATTCAAACTAACCCTACTTACCATCATCAATCCAAAAGTCAAGGTAAATCTAAGAAAATACAACATCATTCACATATAGAAAGCTCAATGCGACGTTAATTATTAAAGGTAGGCCACTGGATACCTCACTTTATTTTTGGTGAAGTCACAAAAGAGAATTCTAGAACTTGTGGCTAAAGAGTGACTTCGTCATTATTGGCAATCATGGTTGGATCATTACCGATCATGGACTAAGTTAAAGCTCACATCTATATTGAATTTCACATTTCATATAGAAGTGAGAGCAAGTTAAAAGTCACAATCTAGATTGAAATTCTTAGTCCACGTAGAAGCGAGAGACTAAGTTGATCCAGATTAGGGAACCATGTTAGGATCGATATACTTTTTAATCTCAACTTAGTCCAACATTACCGGATATAAGAACTTTCAATCTCAACTTAGTCAAATATTGTCCAAATAAATATTCTGTAAATAATTTTAATGGTGTTAGGCATCATATAATCGCAAAAGAAAGTCTTTAATTGTTGCTATATATCTCCCGTCTTAATGCTCCATTTAGGTTTTAAACCTGCAATTTGAGACTCACAATTGGATCACACAAATTTGGCATTAGTATACAACAACAAGATTCCATGTCATATCAAATACCTCATATACCAATATATGTATAAAATTTGCTTTGATCGATATATATGATACTAAAATTACATATGCTTCCCTATCAAGTATATAACTATGTTTTATATATAGCTGACAATAACTCATTCGGTAACACTACCTTTTCCATACATCACGCACCACTTGAAGGATAACAAAAGCCTAGGTGAGTACTGCATTTTCCACGACAAAGTAGAAGCCAAAGATTTGAATACGACGGCTCTTGACCACGAAAAGGCTGTCGGGGCAGGGACCGTGGTCAAAGGTCAAAAATCCAAAGTCAGTGTCGATGGACGAAGTCCTTGATTGCCTCTACAAGCTCGGCCGCTACGCGACCAACATGAGGATCCATATCGACAGCGATCTTGTTCAGCTGGAAGCTGTGCCCGACTCCGGGGTTGATCACCACCTCGACATCCTTCCCGGCAGCCTTCATAGCGTCGCAGTACTCGAAATTGGGATCCCTGAGGAGATCCCCTTCAGCCACAGCCACCAGCATAGGCGGCATCCGCAGCCAGGCCATTGGCGGTGCCGTGTCTCCCATGGGACAGGTGATTGGGTGGTCCTTGGTGGCGCCGACGGGCAGGGCGTAGCCTAGGAACTTGTCGAGCATGTCGAGGGTGAGGAAAGGGTCCTGCTTGGCCTCGAGCTCGGACCTGCTCCGTGTGGAGCGGACGAAGCCCGGATGCAGAGGAATCGCGCCTGCCAGGCGGAGAGGCGACCAGAACGAATCGTCCTGCTGTCCCGCTCGCGCCGCGACCTCGTGAACCAGGTTCCCACCGGAGCTATCCCCGATGAGGAACACCCTGGTGAGGTCCACTTGTTGCGTCAGCACGGAGGCAGTCTGGCCGACGTCTCCAAAATCGGCCTTGGAGCCGCTTGTTGCCAAGGCTCGGAGCCAGAGGAGTGCACGGTAGCAGTCATCAATTGCGGCCGGGAGTCGGTGCTCCGGCGCCTGCCGCGTCGCCACAGAGAGCACAGCGGCACCGGCCGACACGGCGACCTTGGAGTAAAACTGGTAGTACATGTACCACGTGGGGTGGCTGATGCAGAACCCGCCGCCGTGAAAGTGGAGTAGCAACGGTAGCTTGTCGCCGAGGGTCGTCGCCTGAGCAGGGAGGTAAAGGCGGAAGGAGAGGTCGTCACTTCCTTTGAGCGGAACGGTGAAGTCCCTCAGGACGATCTTATCATCCGCAAGGGCGGACTCTGGGGTAGGGTAGTAGGGCGACGCCAGGAACTGCACCTGTGGCGGACCTGCCCAGCTGCGGTCGACCGTGCCATCGTCGTAGACACGGAGCCACCCGGAGACGTTGTCCACCAGGAACCTTCCGTCCTCTTCCTCCTTACAGATGACATCAACCCCCTTCATGGCCGAGATCGTCGCAGGCCTCTCCTTCGCCACGAGCTGCTGATCTGCTGGGGGCGCCATTGTTGATCTACAGTTGGGGTGGAACCACTGCAGCTGTAGTTGCTAGGGGCCAGATGATGCTGCTCGACTATGCGGTAGTAGCTGTGGTTGTTGTTGCTGAAGCATCTCAAGGGAGCCTTGTTTATATAGGAGTCGGGTTGGGGGAAATCAGGAAATGGTATGCAGGAGATAGTGGAGGAGAAAGAATTGGTTGACTTGACCGGAAGAGTGAAGGAAATTGCTCTGGTTTGTTGGAGTAATTCTTGAGGAACGTTCAAGAATCAAGACAACGAAACAAATATTCTGATGCGGTGTTTGTTCGGTTGTCCTTTATTATTGTCGGCAAAGCGTCAGTGAACTTCCGGACGGACATGTTAGACGCAATCCCCCCTAACAGCGATGGGTGCTGATAGTTTCATGTAGTATTTCAGCGGCCCACGGCGACAGAAACTACCGCGTCGAAATGACGTAGTGGAAAGTGGCAGTTTCAATCACGTTGCCGAACGAAGCTGACAGCCTCAAACCCTCATCTACTCAAGCCCTCATCTGCAATCTTTTAAAACTACCTTTTTTCAAAAAAAAAATTCACAATTGCAGAGGATCATTTTGTCTAGTTTCCCAAAAAATTTCATCCAAAAATAATTCATTTACCCCCTCCAAAATAAAAAAACTCGTCCTTATATATATCTGCTGTATATTTTGTACAGAGAGACAGAGAGAGTCAAGCTGGTATACACTCGAGTGTACCGGAGACACTATACAGATCAGTCATTTTTCATCATGGAGAAACTATTTTAAAAATCTAAATGATTGCTTTTTTAAATATCTTAAGAACATAGTACATAATAAATTTCAAATAATTTAGACACTTATAGGTCATGCATCTAAAGGAGGTAAAAATTATGCATTTGTGTGTCAATTTTTTTATCCTTAGATAAGTGACTTACACTCTTCTAAATGGGCTCAAATTTTGTATTTGACCTATTATTATTGTAACTATGAATATCAATGGATTAGATTTTGCCAAAGCACAATCTACACAGACAAATATCATTGCGGTGTATGGTGTCATCTGTTACACACACACACACACACACACACATATATATATATATATATATATATATATATATATATATATATATAACACTAAAGTTGGAATACACTCGAGTGTACCATAGACGCTCTATACCTTAGTAATTTTAAAATATATAAAGAGGGAGGGGGCTAGAATACACTCAAGTGTACATATTACACATACACCTGAATGGTGATTGCTTATTTGGACCAAATTTTTGCAAAATATAATCTACTGATCTTCATTGTTACAATAATAGGCCACACACAAAATTGGAGTTCATTTAGATGAGTGTAAGTCACTCACCCAAGGATAAAAAAATCGACGCACATAACTAATTTGAAATGAATGAGGTGTGCCTCCTTTGGATGCATGACCTATAATTGTCCAAATGAGCTCAAATTTATTACATTGTATATTCTTAAGATATTTAAGAAAATCAATAATTTAGATTTTTAAAATAATTACTTCATCATAAAAAAATTACTAAGGTATAGAACGTCTTTGGTACACTCGAGTGTATTCCAACTTTAGTGTTATATATATATATATATATATATATATATATATATATATATAACTACAATAAGAACCTTAGAGTAGAGCACTTTCTTTCGTAATAAATAGAAAACTTCCAAGAAAACTCATTAATTCATGAATGGCGTCCCAACTACTGGTTTCCTCCAAAAACTACATACGTGGTACTTAAAACATCAAATATGATGTAGCCTCATCTCTCTATACATGACAAAGTAAAATACCATGTCTGTGTTTGTCACTGAAAGACATCCAAAATAAATGATAAAATTTATATTATCCCTCAAACAAAAACCCAAGCATGACCAGTCGGGTTATAGAAAAATTATTTGGGACCTGCTAGAAGGTACTACCACAATCCAAAGCTACCATGAACTCCCAAACATCATCTATCAACAAGGACCATAAACAAAGATCCACGCACATGCTCTCCTTCTAGGAAAACTCAAAAGTTAATCCATCTTGTATCTCCTAAAAGACCAAAAATGTACAACCACCCAACAACAGTGAACAACTTAGCTAACCCAAAAATACACAATGCTTTAAAAACCAACAAACTTCAATAGATATGTCTTTGCACTTTGTGACCTCTACTTCCATCCTCCACTCTATCTGTATAGTCCTCCATCTCAAGGTCACTAACAAAGAGCATATTATGTTGTTTGTTGTCATTGGAAACCTCTAGTCATCCCTAGATCAACCCCAACATATATGGCACATCCCACCATACTGCTAGGTCCTAAGCATTCTATAACTTCATGAGATTTTTTTTATTTTGTGAAGATGGACATGTGAAAGACCCCTCAATATTGATAAAGTCTTATATGAAAACGTGGTTGAGGAAGCGCCTATGATATTAATGATCCATGATGCATTTTCATTGTGGTGGGTCAGTACAACGAAGTTCCTGTCAGGATTCTAGCTATGGGGCACATCATGCATAGGCTCAGGGTTGACTAGCTGTTTAGTGGCTGTTGTAGGCATGATCTATAGTTGAGGTATAGGAAAGATAAAGGATCTCCCAGGGAACCTACAATGACTTCCCAAATGCTAGTAATGACAAAGTCTTCCACCTCCTGATGATGTCTACAACCTTAGAGTGTCTCCATGAAGTAGAGACTCTAGAAAATGGCTCCAATCTACTTTGAAGCATCCTCCTTGAACACCTCAATAAGAACTAGAAGGCCTGACAGACCGATAGAGGAGTCCTTCCATCTTGAGAATTCTCACATCTAGTATTTAGCACAACATATTCACTTAGGGAGAGACCCAATCGATCATAGAAGTGTACTTGGAGACATATTTTATTAAGAATTAAAACATTTTCGTGGTCTTTCTTTCAATGTACATCACTATCAATGAGGTTTGGAGAATCAGACAAAGTTATTTTTCTCACTATTGATATTCTTGATGTATATTTTAATGCATATATCTCTTGAAAGTTGGGCATCATGTTTGATAGGGTAGGCATCAAATTTAGTAATGGAATAAGTAATTGCAATCATAGTTGTTATGCTTATATGAGGAGGGTTGGGGGCAAAGAAAATATCTCCCCAACTTCATCAAAAAGAAAAACTAACACATTTTGTAGACTGAATTAGCATTTTTGCGAAGAATCATTAAAAATGAATTGCAAATCTAACTATCTTATTCACATCTATAAGGCCTTGCTTGGCAAAGTTTGAGTCAAATGGAAGTGATCCATATTTGTGAATATGATATCAGGATGTTGATGTGATACATTTGTATTCTTGTCACAATTCAATTCATTTTTGGTGTAAACATGAGGAAGTTCCTTCATCTTTTGTCTTCGACCTTTGATTAGGTGATGCCCAAATCATGTTACTTTGGTCAATGATTCTATAACATAACAACATTTTACTGTTGAAAAGCTAACTATAACATCGTGAAAATTTATTAAAGCTCAATGCAGTCACATTAGTGCATTATAAAATAGTATAAAACCATAGATTCAAGATAAAAAAATGTTTCTTGGAAAAATCATGACGATGGATATAAAATATATAAAGAGGGAGGGGGCTAGAATACACTCAAGTGCACATATTACACATACACCTGAATGGTGTTTTCTAATTTGGACCAAATTTTTACAAAATATAATCTACTGATCTTCATTTTTACAATAATAGGCCACACACAAAATTGGAGTCCATTTGTATGAGTGTAAGTCACTCACCCAAGGACAAAAAAATCGACGCACATAACTAATTTGAAATGAATGAGTTTTGCCTCCTTTGGATGCATGACCTATAAAAGTCCAAATGAGCTCAAAATTTATTACATTGTATGTTTAAGATATTTAAGAAGATCAATAGTTTAGATTTTTAAAATAATTACTTCACAATAAAAAATTACTAAGGTATATAGCGTCTCTGGTACACTCGAGTGTATACCAGCTTTATTATTATATATATGTGTGTGTGTGTGTGTTAAACTTCCAACTACAATAAGAACCTTAGAGTAGAGCACGTTCTTTTGTAATAAACACAAAACTTCCAAGGAAACTCATTAATTCATGAATGGCGTTCCAATTACTGGTATCCTCCAAAAACTACATACTTGGTACTTAAAAACATCAAATATGATGTAGCCTCATCTCTATATACATGACAAAGTAGAATACCATGTATGTGTTTGTCACTGATAAACATCCAAAATAAATTATAAAATTTATATTATACGTCAAACAAAAACCCAAGCATGACCAGTCAGGTTATAGAAAAATTGTTAGGGACCTGCTAGAAGGTACTACCACAATCCAAAGCTACCATGAACTTCCAAACATCATCTATCAACAATAACCATAAACAAAGATCCACACACATGCTCTCCTTCAAGGAAAACTCAAAAGTTAATCGATCTTATATCTCCTAAAAGACCAAAAATGTACAACCACCCAACAACAATGAACAACTTAACTAACCCAAAAATACACAATGCACTAAAAACCAACAAACTTTAATAGATATGTCTTTGCACTTTGTGACCTCTACTTCCATCCACCACACTATTAGTATAGTCCTCCATCTCAAGGTCACTAACAAAGAGCACATTGTGTCATTTCTTGTCATAGGAAACCTCTAGTCATCCTTAAATCAACCCCAACATATATGACACATCCCGCCATACTGCTAGGTCCTAAGAATTCTATAACTTTATGACATTTTTTTCTTTTGTGAAGATGGAAATATGAAAGACCCCTCAATATTGATAAAGTCTTATACAAAAAGGTGGTTGAGGATGTAGGGTTTTAGGGGAGGCAGAGAAGGCAGCGGAAACAAAAATTTTCTCCCCCAAACCCGGAACAAGGAAACGCGTCAACGTATATATAATAGGAAAGGATGGTTTGTGTAATCATACCTTGTCCCGAGGCTTGCTCGGCGATAATACCTCGCGCCTTGCGCAGTCTTCACCTCCTGTCTTGGACGGTGTCTGTGCAGCTCCTGGTCGCACCGGGACTGATTGGATTGAAGGTTGTCCTCCGAGCGGCAGAAACCTCCCACCTCTGAAGTAGTCCACACGGACCACCGGGAACTCCAATCTCCTTGTCCCACAAGGAATTGGAAGGAGTCGCACCCTCCTGTCAGCGTACTAGTCGCCAACACACTCTCCTGCCACCAGTCGCTTTCTACAGTTGTCTTTCCCTTGTTGTGCCTCCCTTATCGGGTAGCACTTGCTTGGGCTCTCTCTCGGTTACCAAAACCAAAGAGAACGACAACTTCACAGAGAAACTGGTTGCACTGGGTTGTACTTTGAGAAGCCCCCAATACCCATATATATAGGAGGGTCATGGGACAGGGTTCTCCATCCCAGGCAATGCGGGACTAAAAGTAGGAGTAGAAGGGTTCGAGATTTTCCAAAAAACAACCAACTCGCAACATGAACTGATCGTTTCACAACTGAAACGGTCGGTTGGGGACCTGAGCCGGTCGGTTGACACCTCAACCGATCGGTTGGGACCCATGAAATGGTCGGTTCACTTCTGAACCGGTCGATTCGTGGTCCTGGTCAGTTCCCGATTGACTTTCCATCTTTTGTTTCTAATTGGTATCAAATACCAATCCTTGTTCCAATCAAATTGGGAAAGTGAAACGAAAGGAAAATTCTCACCAATCCTACTTTCCCAAATTGCTCGGTTGCACCAGTTGAATCGATCGTTTCAACACTTGAAGCAATCGTTTCACCCTGTCCATGAGCTGATCGACTCATAACCTGAGCCGATCGATTGACCAAGCTGAGCCGATCGGTTCATCACATGATCCGATCGGTTGGGAATGTAGATTATGCAGAATCAGTCAATTGCAATTTCAATCAATCCGATACTCTAATCAATCAGTCTGACACCTTGAACACTATGATTTTGAGCTATCAATTAATTGAGTGTTTAATTGAACTACTAAACTCCTTTAGTAATCAATCTAAACATTATTTGTGGACAAAACTCCTCTTCTAGGTTAAATCCTATGTGTGTGACCCTACAGGTCCTTTTCAAGTTGGCATTGAAAGTCCATAACACTTATGACTTCACAAGCAAAGAGCGGTGCCTAGTCACACATCAGTGCTACCCAAGTGAAATAGAAAGTTGGAGAACAACTTTCAATCCTACAATTCGTGAATGGTGTTATAGTGAATGTATAATTCCTTTGTCACTGATATCCCGAATGAACTCGAGGCATGGAACAGTCATCCTGTCAACGTTCATTCACTTTCTTGATCTCAGAGTAGATTGGAAGAGATACGTATGACATCAATATCACATAATGATTCACACATGCGTGCGCACGTCTATTTCAATCCTACTCATCAAGTGGCCTCAGATATCAAACTCCCTCAGGAGGGATAAATCCCATATCTATCACTCACCCCTCAAAAGCCCCATGTGTTAAAGCCACCCAATCATCACCTTTATAACAACCCATGTTTCAGGACTGCGTTTGATGATGTCAAAGTGTTCCCAACGACATGTGTTGAGTGTAGTGATTTCAGGTCAAAGAATCACACTCACCACCATCACTGTGAGGACTGACTATGACTACCATGTCATAGTTCCATGTGTCAAACTCACGGTGGGTCTGTCCAGTACACTTGTTCTCTAACAAGTACCTATGTGTTTGGTTTGATATCTCTATATCATGACTAATGAGATTTTGTCATCAACCAACACCACAATCTAGTCTTGTGTGTCATCGCTATCTATCTACCTTCCACAATGACATCCGACTAGGGACATAACAAGAATGTACAAACTCTTAGCATCCGTATGATCTCATCGTTCATGTCCTCAACCTGAAGGCATACATCATTGAGTACTGTCATTCTCTAGACATTCAATCTGTTCTATCACTATCTCATATGACTGAACCAGAAAGAATTGGAAGCTTTCCTTTTGATGTTTATCAAATCAATCTTAATGTATCCCATCAATCGTCCCATGATTGGCTCTTAGGGCATACATACCAACAGACTCCCACTTGCACTGCGAGCCAATCACCCTTGAATCATATTCATAGTGATCTTCAAACATGTCCCACATGTTACTGTGCTCTTGTGCCAACATAGTGAGTTATGGAAACACGTTGCCAAAGTCAGTATAATTTGCATGTCTCACATCTCTTCATTGTACGTCACACGTATGAGATGGAGTTGCCGTAATATGCAATCTAGTATTCCTTTGCTAACTTTTAGCCACATTGCATGATCAAGGATTCCATACTTGTCATCAATGAGAGGAATATTTATAAGTTCATCTCATGAACTTCCAGATCCATATAGTATCTATTGTTGTTCTTTAACACATAGATACTCAACATTTCCTTTTAAAATGGTTTTATTGGAACACTTCCAATTATCAACAAACTTTCACTTTTATATATCCTATATATATTTTGCGATTTATTTTCTGTCCTTTCAGAAGTTCACATCAATGTAACTCTTTACATTGAACTCTTCCTTATCACCATAGAACTAGTACTTCTCAAGTACTTATCAAGTTCTCATGGTATTCCAGTAACCCATACTAGAAGTTGACAGACATCCACTCGTCATGTCTCACATACGAGTTATCAGGATGAGCACATCATATTGACATGTCCTACATACAAGATGATGAATGCATTTTATTCTTGCCATGTCCATACATGCAAGATAATGGGATGATTACATACATGATAGATCCATATCTATTCTTAGTGTTCCCATTCTTCATAAGAATTGGACACTTGGCCTTGGGATACTAACTCCATGTAACATGGACAAGTTTTCTCCCACTGAATCTGTGCATACTGAACCCTTCAGTACAGATTTCCAATGTATGCTTTCTCTTTTCAGGTCAAGAGGTTTTTGAGAACTATCTCTATAGATCTCTATTCCTATCACATAGGAAACATCTCGATCTTCCTTAAAGGTAATTTCCACTTTTGGATTTCCATTCTAGAACATTTCCATTTCACATCAACATGTGGAATGTGAACACGCTCCCACTAAATCACAGATCCCTTCTTTATCTTTGACATATCAGTCAAACCCTTTGACTATATCATCAAAGTAAAGATCCAATTGTGAGTTTCTTGTACTCAATCAATCACATTGATTAGTCCATTGTAACTTATAGACTTCATTTGTATTAGTGGATTCATAAACCTTATAGGTTGTGTCACGTACACATCCTTGTATTATTCCTCATAGGAATGCGGTTTTAGTATCCATATGCCAAATGTCTTAGTCATTAAGTTGCAATCCACAAGCATCATCCTTCTCAAAATGTTATCCATGTTTCTTAACACTTAAGACTTATTCACACTTATGGATTTCATCCCAATGAGTGCTACCATCAAGCTCATACCTTATGATTCATATGGATATCATTTAGGATGTAATGGTCATATACCATAACTCAAAATTTGGTTCCTCATATTCATCTAGATAGTTTACTCATCTCATGAACAACTCATCATATAGATGATCGAGGTTTGTCTGTTAAGGATATAAGAACTCACAACCTTTGCGATTCTTAATGTCCTTTATTAGTGTAGGGTATTCTTTATTAAGAAGAATTCAGTTATTTGATAATCATTCTCTAACTCCTTAAAGTATGATTCCTTCTTGATTTATACATCACCATGCCTTAATCATGAGTTCACTATGATACATTATCATAATCACTCACAAGGATCTCAAACATTTGGTCCAAGTATTTCATTCATTGATCTCATCAAGAATTAACACTTTACCAAATTTTACTTCATCTATGATAATCTTGAACACTTCAAGATATTCATATTGGTATTTCTCTAAACACCATTTGAAGTATTAGCATTTGCTCTAATAGGTATGTAAATACATCACATGTATTATACCTAATAGGATAATCATTCTCCCACTACCATTAGTGAAGATTGATTAATCATGTTCAAAGATATTCATGTCTCTTACTGGTTCTCTAACCAAAAGAGTCTAGATTTATCCATCATATGGACACTAGAAATGGATTTCTCATGATTGATGCTAATTTGATTGTTTGAGTTATCTATAACTTTTAGGTATTGTTTTATCTTATGCATATCAAATACCACAAGATAAACAAGGCATTGCCACAGAGATCATATCTTTAAAAGATTGAAACATCAACTTTATTGATTGCCATCATTGTCATACAATATGCAAAAATAAAGTGTTTCTATCTATTGGCAAATATGAAATAGCAATTCATAACTGTATTACATGCCTTTTAGTCTGAAAATAAACTAAAGTACTCCTATCTATGGCGGCAACACTTGCCCCATTTATTGAGTGCTTTACACTTTACATCTTGGTATCATATACCTCAAAAGTGTTACAAGTTTACTTTCATGACACCTTTAAGTAGAGACGTCTGTCGCCTCCTTCTTCTTTTGTTCTTCCAGATAGAGACGACAATTCCTTTTCCAATGTCCTGGCTTTTGACAATGGTGGCAATTTCCTTTCTTGGTCACGCCTCCCTTGGCCTTGAGAGTTGAAGACGACTTGGGCTCCTGGCTAGCATCCGAACCTTTCTTAGCTTTGCCCTTGCCCTTGCACTTGGACTTGCCTTTCTTGCTCGTGATCACCATCACATACTTAGGCTTGTCCTTCTTCATCTGTATCTCGGCTGTCCTCAACATGCCCAACAACTCTGAAAGTGGCCTGTCAAAGTTGTTCATGTTGTAGTTCATCACAAACTGACTGTAGGATTCTGGCAACGATTGCAGTATCACGTCAGTAGCCAACTCTTGGCTCAGTGGAAATACCAGTCTTGTCAGGTTCTCAACATACCCAATCATCTTGAGTGTGTGAGGATCAACTGGATCTCCTTCTATCATGACGCACTTGAACAGTGCCCTTGAGACATTGTATCTCTCTTGCCGTGCCTGATCTTCATACATGTTCCTGAGATGCTGAATCATCTTAATGACACCCATGTTCTCATATTGTCTCTGTAACTCGTGGTTCATAGAGAACAAAATCAAGCACTTTGCATCAATGGCATCATCATAATGCTTCTTGTAAGCATCCCTTTCTGTCTTTAGTGCATTAGGAGCAGATTCCTCTGGAATTGGAGTATCCAGGACATAGAGCTTTCGCTCTTGAGTGAGAACAATTCTCAATGTCCTATACCAGTCGTGAAAGTTTCTCACATTTAGCTTTTCCTTTTCAAGGACCGATCGCAAAGAAAAGTGATTGTTGTTTGTTGCCATTTGTACTACAAAAAGAAAATATGCAATTTTAGTCCAAAAACTCATTTTTGACTTATTTGATTGATTTGAAAAGTTGACGATATAATTAGGCCTTTAATTAATTATCGCTCCCACTATTTTACTTCAAATTGATAGCCCTCACCATCAATTCGGAAGAGTGCAGTGTACAACCTTCTAGTGGGAAAGATCCTGAAATCCTCTAAGTCATGGACCAACTAGGGCTGTCACCCACAACTTAGATCTTCCAGGTAGGCAACCTTTACCAATTGCATCATATGCAACTCTTGATGAATGAACATGCACAACACCTTGCCATGAATATTCCTTACCTCTGGGCTTAGACGCTCTAAGAATCACCAGTTAAGTCTAACCCAAAAGCCGACATGGTAAACATGCACACCCTGCTTTGGCAGAACCTACATGTCTACCCTTCACACTTCCACAAGATAGACGGCGCACCACGCTTTGGCGTAACCTACGCTTGGTCGACCGAGTTTTTCATGTGTGCTGCTAATGGAAGGAATATGAGACTCAATATTTTAATGAGGGATTTGGTTTTTATATACATATACGTATCCAATCACCACAATACATAGTACGTATCATATACATGCTATATTCCACAGAAAACATGTGAAACGATAAAAGCGATGATTATGGCCATCCTAATGTGATTCCTCGAGCCAAGAGGAATCACGGTCATCTAGTTCTACATCACATGCAACCTGTACAAGATGAACTCTGTGCTTTGCCTTTCTGGGTTTGATCAATTCATCACATGAATGATCAGCTCGTCATCAGACTGGTCGGCTGGGTGCCACCAGCCGATCGGTTGGCTCCTCCAACCGATCGGTTCACCTGGTCGTCATGCATCTCTTCATGGCCGCCACCCGCTCGTCTTGCTCCTCGAACCGGTCATCAACCGATCGGCTCACTCCTTGAACCGGTCGTCTGGAACGTCAACCGATCGGTTCACTCCTTGAACTGATCGTCTCAGCGGTCGTCAAGATGTCCGTCGTTCTTCGACATAACAAGAAATAAAATTCTATCCTATTTTACATTGTAAAAAGAGAAACCTCGAGTTTCATTCGAGGGGAGCAAAGGTAGGAAAGAAATCTCGAATCATTTCGAGTTACATTAGGAATAGGAGAAGGAAGATCGGTGTGCAGATTGAGATGCAAGCAACCACATACAACCATACACAGATAGGGTTTATTGGCTATAACCACGCTATACATCCACCATAAAACTCATTTAAGGGAGACGCGTATCGATTGCATTTATAATACATATCATATATGTAAATTGGGATTTGTGGATTTAGGATTGGACATGCATAAAGCCAAATTTATTCGCATCGTATGCAATAAATAAAGGCGACAAACCAAAATCGATCATATCGATAATCCTAAAGTATAAAGAAGTTGACGTGGCTCTGATACCATTGTAGGGTTTTAGGGGAGGCAGAGAAGGCAGCGAAAGCAAAAAAATTTCTCCCCCAAACCCGGAACAAGGAAACACCTCAACGTCTATACAATAGGAAAGGATGGTTTGTGGAATCATACCTTGTCCTGAGGCTTGCTCAGCGACAATACCTCGCGCCTTGCGCAGTCTTCACCTCCTTTCTTGGACGGTGTCTGTGCAGCTCTTGGTCGCACCGGGACTGATGGGATTGAAGGCTATCCTCCGAGCGGCAGAAACCTCCTGCCTCTAAAGTAGTCCACACAGACCATCGAGAACTCCAATCTCCTTGTCCCACAAGGAATTGGAAGGAGTCGCACCCTCCTGTCAGCGTACTAGTTGCCAACACACTCTCCTGCCACCACTCGCTTTCTGCAGTTGTCTTTCCCTTGTTGTGCCTCCCTTATCGGGTAGCACTTGCTCGGGCTCTCTCTCGGTTACCAAAACCAGAGAGAACGACAACTTCACAGAGCAACTGGTTGCACTGGGTTGTACTTTGAGAAGCCCCCAATACCCCTATATATATAGGAGGTTAATGGGACAGGGTTCTCCATCTCGGGCAATGCGGGACTAAAAGCAGGAGTAGAAGCGTTCGAGATTTTCCACAAAACAACCAACTCGCAACTTGAACTGATCATTTCACAACTGAAACGGTCGATTGGGGACTTGAGTCGGTCGGTTGACACCTCAACCGATCGATTGGGACCCATGAAATTGTCGGTTCACTTCTGAATCGGTCGGTTCGTGGTCCTGGTCAGTTCCCAATTGACTTTCCATCTTTTGTTTCTAATTGGTATCAATTACCAATCCTTGTTCCAATCAAATTGGGCAAGTGAAACGAAAGAAAAATTCTCACCAATCCTACTTTCCCAACTTGCTCAGTTGCACCAGTTGAATCGATCGTTTCAACACTTGAAGCAATCGTTTCACCCTGTCCATGAGCCGATCGACTCATAACCTGAGCCGATTGGTTGACCAAGCTGAGCCGATCGGTTCAACATATGAGCCGATCGGTTGGGAATGTAGATTGTGCAGAATCAGTCAATTACAGTCTCAATCAATCCGATACTCTAATCAATCAGTCCAACACCTTGAACACTATGATTTTGAGCTATCAATTAATTGAGTGTTTAATTGAACTACTAAACTCCTTTAGTAATCAATCTAAACATTGTTTGTGGACAAAACTCCTCTTCCAGGTTAAATCCTATGTGTGTGACCCTACAGGTCCTTTTCACGTTGGCAGTGAAAGTACATAACACTTATGACTTCACAAGCAAAGAGCGGTGCCTAGTCACACATCAGTGCTACCCAAGTGAAATAGAAAGTTGGAGAACAACTTTCAATCCTACAATCCATGAATGGTGTTACAGTGAATGTATAATTCCTTTGTCATTGATATCCCGAATGAACTCGAGGCATGGAAAAGTTATCCTGTAAATGTTCATTCACTTTCTTGATCTCAGAGTAGATTGGAAGAGATATGTATGACATCAGTATCACATATTGATTCACACATGCGTGCACACGCCTATTTCAATCCTACTCATCAAGTGGCCTTGGATATCAAACTCCCTCAGGAGGGACAAATCCCATATCTATCACTCACCCCTCAAAAGCCCCATGTGTCAAAGCCACCCAATCATCACCTTTATAACAACCCATGTTTCAGGACTACATTTGATGATGTCAAAGTGTGCCCAACGACATGTGTTGAATGTAGTGATTTCAGGTCAAAGAATCACACTCAGCACCATCACTGTGAGTACTGACTGTGACTACCATGTCATGGTTCAATGTGTCAAACTCACGGTGGGTCTGTCCGGTACACTTGTTCTTTAAGAAGTACCTATGTGTTTGGTTTGATATCTCTATATCATGACTAATGAGATTCTATCATCAAACAACACCACAATCTAGTCTTGTGTGTCATTACTGTCTATCTACCTTCCACAATGACATCTGACTAGGGACATAACAAGAATGTACAAACTCTTAGCATCCGTATGATCTCATCGTTCAGGTCCTCAACCTGAAGGCATACATCATTGAGTACTGTCATTCTCTAGACATTCAATCTGTTCTATCACTATCTCATATGACTAAACTAGAAAGAATTGGAAGCTTGCCTTTTAATGTTTATCAAATCAATCTTAATGTATCCCATCAATCATCCCATGATTGGCTCTCAGGGCATACATACCAATAGAGGAAACACCTATGATACTCATGATCCATGATGCATTTTCATTGTGGTGGGTCAGCACAACAGAGTTCCTGTCAGGATTCTAGCTATGGGGCGCATCATGCATAGGCGCAGGGTTGACCACCTATTTAGTGGTTGTTGTAGGCATGATCTATAGTTGAGGTGTAGGAAAGATAAAGGATTTCCCAGAGAACCTACTGTGACTTCCCAAATTCTAGTAATGATAAAGTCTTCCACCCCTGATGATGTCTACAACCTTAGAGTGGTGCCATGAAGTAGAGACTCTTGAATATGGCTCCAATATACTTTGAAACATCCTCCTTGAACACCTCAATAAGGACTAGAAGGCCTGAGAGACCGATAGTGGAGTCCTTTCATCTTGAGAATTCTCACATCTAGTGTTTAGCACAACCTATTCACTTAGGGAGGGACCCAATCGATCGTAGAAGTGTACTTGGAGACATATTTTATTAAGAATTAAAACATTTTTGTGGTCTTTGTTTCAATGTACATCACTATCAATGCGGTTTGGAGAATCAGACAAAGTTATTTTTCTCATTATTGTTATTCTTGATGCATATTTTAATGCATACATATCTTGAAAGTTGGACATCATGTTTGATAGGGTAGGCATAAAATTTAGTAATGTAATAAGTAATTGCAATCATAGTTGTTATGCTTATAAGAAGTGGGTTGAGAGCAAAGAAAATATCTTCCCAACTTCATTAAAAAGAAAAACTAACACATTTTTATAGACTGAATTAGCATTTTTGTGAAGAATCATTAAAAATGAATTGCAAATCTAACTAGCTTATTCACATCTATAAGGCCTTGCTTGGCAAAGTTTGAGTCAAACGGAAGTGATCCATATTTGTGAATATGGTGCAAGGATTTTGATGTGATATATTTATATTCTTGTCACAATTCAACAATTCTTTCATTTTTGGTGTAAACACGAGGAAGTTCCTTCATCTTTTGTCTTTGACCTTTGATTAGGTGATTCCCAAATCATGTTACTTTGGTCAATGATTCTATGACATAACAACATTTTACTGTTGAAAAGATAACTATAACATCGTGAAATTTATTAAAGGCCAATGCATTCACATTAGTATGTTGTAAAATAGTATAAAACCATAGATTCAAGATAAACAATTTTTTTTGGAAAAATCATAACAGTAGAAATAAAATTCTTTTTATAAATGTTCTTGTTCAAAGGGAAAACATATATGTGGTTGGGTTTCCATTATACCTCTGCTATGGTATTTCCATAAAGGGTCAATAAGTTTTACACATCCTAACTATCTCAAAGGTCAAAGGTATGTCTAAACATCAAATAGGTCCAAGGTGTATAAACTAAGTACCCTAGATAAGTGAAGACATAGTGTATAAACCACACGTTCTATCATCATATATTCAATTTGTATAAAACAAGAATATTTTTGTCCTTACTCTTGCAAGCAAGTTCACCATGTCATTAATAATGGAAATCTCAATTATGTTTAGGTTTTGCAACATATTTGCAAAAAAAATAGAAATCTTTATCAAACACAACATGTATTTAACCAAGTACATATCAAAGAAAGAACAAGAACATTACCTTTGAAACTTAGTTACCTTCAATATATTTGTCTGGCCAATATAAGGTAAAGCATATATTTTTATTTGAGTCATGAGTAGTACACTATATTATATCTATAGATATCAAAGTTACTAGGCAAAAGCACATGTAGTACATGGGACCAATACCATGAATTCATATGAGGACATTGTCATTATATGTACCATTAGGTTAAATTAGGATGATTTAGTTCCAACCCTAAGTGGAATCCCATTCACCAACATTATCATCATTATGATATTATCATGCACATATCACACATAAATCCACATGGTAAGGATACACTACTTAATTTATATTGAACATATCTAATTCTAAGATAATTATGGGATAAGATTATGTGTCATATTTGACCAATGTTCATAATTTAAATGAATCAAATGTTTAAGAGTTCAAATATTGAAATAAGATAGTATGAGAGAGAAGTAAGCTTTGGAACCTTATTCAATGTGTTCCTTGCAATATTTAGATCAAAATGGTATACTTATTGTAACATTTCAGTGAAGGATTATTTGTTTGCAACTTTTCCCAATTTATTGGATTTTAGTCATGGTACGGAAAACAATTCTATTTTGATAAAAAAATTTGGTTGTGTTGTTTTAGTTTGACAGTTGCGTGAAGGAGACTGTGAGGATGATCAAGGATTGATGTGGACCTGGGTGTAGGGATCTAGCATTGTGTGATCTCTAGACAAACACTTGAGAGTTGTCTTCTCCACCCAACTTCCCTAGAAGAGAGACTAGTTGATCACATGTTGTAGGGCTTACCAATGAGGGAACATGAAGGAGAAACAAGGCTCGGGGAGCTTGGTGATGTTATGATCAAGTCTGAGATGTCTTTTGAGGTAGATATAATCTTGATTTGTTCCAAGGGTTTGTGGTGGTGAAAGACCCAAAAGGTGGTTAGTGGTGCATCAATAAAGGAAGAGGGAGGATCAAATATGGTGAGTTCACTAAGGGAACTCACCAAAGAGACTTGGATTTGAGCATGAGGAGCACATATGATTATAGAAAGGTATAAATAGGTAGTGCGGAGGTCTAAGGTTAACATAGGTGATTGGTCACCACTGTAAGTGAGAATTGGAGGGAGGATTAAGATGAGTCTCAAGCCTAAGGCCATGAAAAAAGTTAAAACGCTCAATGGACTGATTCTTGGGATGAGATGGAGATAATCCCTTGACTACAAATGGATGATGTCACAAGGAGAGGGTGTAACACATGTGTAATCATCACAATAGTCTACCCAAGATTGTGAGGAGTCACTACTACAGAAACATCCTTTGGCGTCGGTTGTTTAACCCCCTTTGGCGTCAGTTTCTGAGCGACGCCTATGTGGGCGCCGCTAAAGGTCGAACACTTCGACGTCGGTTTTTTAACCGACGCCTATTTAACATATAGGCATCGGTCTTTTAGTAGATAACCGACGCCAAAAGGGTTCGCGCCACAGAAAACGACGTCATCTAGGACACATTCTGCGTCGGTTATCTACTAAAAGACCGACGCCATACTTTAAGATGACACGGCCGTGCTTCCCTGCACGGCCGTGTTTAGTACTATAGGCGTCAGTTTTATATGAATAAGCGACGCCTTTTCCACCCCGGCCGTGCTTTCCTGCACGGCCAGGTTGTTTGTAATATTAGGCGTCGATTTTTATCCAATAACCGACGTTGTAGGTCTTTGCTGACGGTTTTCTGTAAATAACTGATGCCTATATCTATTTTTTTTTATATCAGTTTGCAGGCCTGCTGTGGCTGGTCAGCAGGATGAGAACCTGCAGTTCAATTTTCTGAACTGCAGGTTTACGACATCCATTGATATCAGCCTACAAACAGGCCACAAACCTGCAAAAGTCCCAAGGAAAATTTCACACAAGTAGATACATTCAGACATCAATTCAATTCTCACATTCACACATATAGAAACATTAAAATACATGTATTAACATTCAGAAATATTCATTTACAAACTATCATTCATTATCGCTATCAACATCCCAATTATATCTTACAGTTGGCACTGCTTGTATGGCTTTTGCCCATTCTTCTCTTATTTCATTTAATGCTTCCATCGTATATGGAGCATGTATATTTTTTAAGCATTTACCTATAGTGTGGTAAGTTTTAAACACCTGCAAAGAGAATGATGTATATATATAAGTAATAATATAAAAATAAGATTGATATATTTCATACTAACTAATGAGACTATATATAATACCTCATGTATGGTATCGATGTCCAATGCGGCATGTTTGATAATCATCTACATAAATCGCATCACATAGTATGTGCATGCCCAGCCATTGTCTTGTGTAGCGCACTATAAATTGAAACATACAAAATAATACAACTAAGCACAATTCACATCAATAATATATACATTGGAGTCGGGAACTTACTTGTACGTTCTGCCAATTTATTGGCTGGTTCTTTTTCCTTGGGACCGTTCCTCCAGCCTTTTTGAATGCATCTAAACCCCTACATGTTAATATAACATAGTAAATTACATAAGTAAATAGTAATGTAATAACAGATGTTAACAAATACAAAAATGAAATATTTCTCACCAGAATAATGGCATTCTCATTACGTGTCCAATTTTAGTGTTTAATGTACTTCCCGCGGGATCTAGATAATAAACAGTGAACATCCCGGGGACAATAACTAGTAACTCCCAATGTTTACCGCTAGAGGTAAAAAGTTAACAATTAATAACTCAAAATGCACAATAAAAATGGAATTTTCTTAAGTCCAAATTATAAATAAAGTAAACTTACTTGACATTGAATGGAGCTATTATTATCGTCTTCTTTTGCTGACCAAAAATTGTAAAAGCATCTATACAGTATTGTTGAACATTATCAGGGTCTTTAGCTACCATACTAATCAATGATGGAATCAAAAATCCCACATGATCAAATGCAAATTGTTTGCAATGATCTTCGACTAAGTAGCTGCAAAACATGTATTATGTATGCATTAATATATAAGAAACCAGATCACCGGATCTTACACAAGGTATATGGATGTATAAACATGATCTCACCTTATCCATGTCTCTATCATTGATGTATTCAACCAATCATACATAAACAGCTCAATAATATCTTGTATAAATAAAGAGCTATCGTATGATTGACCTGCATAATCTGCATCTAAAGAAACAATTATCGGGCAATGTATATTATGTGCCCATAGCCAACATGCCATTCCCCTACAAGCAGGACCTAACGGGTATGTTAGGTCAGTTGGAACCCAAGTTGGTAATGCGGGAAGTGGAGGTGGAGGCCTAGGTGCTCCTGGTGTCTTCTTTTTAACTTGTATATATAATTTCAGATCAGTTGACATCATATATACACATTAACAGTCTAAATCAATGTAAATTTATCTTACAATTTCAGTAGTGTAGACGACATCTGCTTTGGGCCACAATATGACCCCGCCTTCTGCCTCAGCAAGTGTATCAATATCCGGGTGGGGATATGGCAATGTAGCTTCCCTCCAATCGGGTAACACACGTAATGGGCCCACACAAACGTAGCCCTGTGGCATTGGAGTCCCGTGAAACCTTTCACCAGGAAGGGACGGGTAAGCCTGCGCCTCTGCAACAACATAGTCTTGTATTCTTAAGCGGCATGGCTTCAATGCCTACAAATTTATGTAAAGAATGTTATACATATATACATAGCATCTTGAAAACATATCATCTTGAAAAGACTAGCTACAATGTCATAAACAATACTTACAGCAGACGTGTTAGGAGATGGGTCTCCAGGATTACTCACAGTCTGTGCATCAGGAGAAGAGTGGGTCGCCATAGGCTGATTGGAAGCCTGAGATGCCTGCCACCGCAGCAATTCTTCCTTGACCTTCTCAGCAACTACATCGTTGACCTTCTTAGCAACTATATCCTCGACTCTCTTATTCTCCTATACATGGATAAAAGAAACATTAGCTTCTTATTATTGAATTTCCTTTTGCAGTAACATTCTAAAAAAAAAAAGGTTACCTCTTCTTGAGAAAGTCCCGCTTTGGGTTTGTGCTGGGATGGCCCAAAGAATTCTTTGATGCCCACACCAGCGCCTGCACCCCTAACACGTCCAGGATACTCTGGGTTACCCAGAGCAACTGTCAATTCATCCCTTGTGCCCTGAGGGATGAACGTGCCTTGTTTCCGCTGCTCGTGCAGCTCCCTCTAATCACCATCAATAGAAATTGGTAAGTTAACACCACAAATAATCAATATTCAAACGATTGCTCTAAGAGTTGTATTTTACCATTTTCGCAGTCGCCTCAGCAGTTACGGTCTTCTTTATTTCACCCTTCTTGTTTTGCCTCCCAGCTATCCAGATATCATGGCGAGGCATGGGTGTGGCAGACTCCTGAGTAGGAGCAGACTCCTGAGTAGGAGCAGACTCCTGAGTAGGAGCAGACTCTTGAGTAGCCGCAGACTCCGCATGTAGTCTTTGGCGAACGCTTGCATAGCCTTTTGGACCCATAGTGTGGTCATGCACATTCAGTGCACGCCTTGCTTTTTGTGCGTCACTGAGGGCCTAGTTAGTATGCACATTAATGATTTGGTTAGTATCACTAAATGTTAATCTTGAATAGGTGAATACAATGTATATTAATTAAATTGGGAGTGACACCTAATACCTTGAATTCTTCAGATTTTCTTGAAGCAACAAAATTGTCCCAATCTTCTTTGTCCAAGAAGTTCCATTGTTCAAGGGATGACTTCTTTTTCTTATCACCCTCTTTTATGTATTATCTGTTCAGATTTGTCCTATAATTCCTAAGCATCTTTCCAGCGCGTTGCATCACACTTTTACGATGCAACTTCTCATCCAATGCAAACAGATTCTGTAAAATAGAAATGTTATTAACTAGTATCCAAAATAGAATTGCAAATAATAGAATTTGTAATCTACAAAATAGAATTGCAAATAATAATAACTCACGCATAAATCCTTCCATATCAAGTCTTTTTTCCCCTGAGGAACTTTATGCCAATTATCATACTTAACACCACAATGGCTCTGAGTGGTACACCCAAGATAGTTTACAAAATTATTGCGGTTCACTCCAATTGCATTTCCTCCATTATCAAACTCCACAACCAATTTGGATCCACTGCCACTAAGCGCTATTAACTTCTTCAACAGAGTGATTCCCCTTTTCTTGTTAAGTGTTTGGTGCTGCGCATCAAGTTGCTCCAGTGCTTCAGTGGGTACATGTGCATCATCAACCTAAAATTTGACAAAAATAAACACACTGAATTAGCCCAATATAGAAATATAAGATATATGACATAACTAGAAGATAATGAATTTTATACAAATACATGATATGTTTTTAGAACTTACATTGGTATCCTCGCCATGCTCGTCATGGACAACATGCTCATCATGGACTTCATGCTCATCATGGACATCATGCTCATCATGGTCAGCCATCTGAAAATGTCATTAAAAAGGCAAACATTTAGCATTTGCATTAACTAGAAAAAGGCAAACATTTAGCATTTGTATTAACTAGAAAAAGGAAAACATTTAGCATTTGTATAAACATACATGTCTCTAAAATTGTGAACTTTTATCAATTAACAATCCTTCATTGTGATCTCCGCGCACATATAAGTCAACATTAGCTTCAATATTTTGTGGAGTTGGCAACCCAACTGAGAATGGACTGGAGTCATCATACTTATCATAGTACTCTTCTTCATCTATAGGATCTTCAATGAACTGTCTTTTACCATGAAGAACAACTGACCATTTATCATTTGCATGATCATCGATATAGAATATTTGTTTCTCCTGTGATGCCAATATGAATGGTTCACCCTTCTCGTCAATCTTTTCAAAGTTCACCAAAGTGAAACCCAATTCATCCATTATAACTCCTTTGGTGTTATCAACCCAATTACATTTAAAGAGCGGAATTTTGAAATCTATGTAGTCAAACTCCCAAATGTCTTCAATGACACCGTAATATGACATTTTAGCTTCTAGTGGACTCTTATCCTTTGCACTTGCAAAGTACATAGTCGACGCTTGAAGAGTGACCCCACTATTTTGTACGACACTCTTATCATCTTGGCGCTTTGTGTAATATGTGAATCCATTAATGTCAAACCCTTCATAAGACATAACATTCGGTTTTGGTTTAAAGGCGAGGCATTTGATAGTTTCTGTAATATCATTTGGTGTTTGAGATAGTTGATGTAAGACTTTATCTTCAAACCACTTAGTAAAAGTCTTATTATGCTCTCTAGCAAGCCACATTGAACTTTCTCGAGGATGTTGTCTCTTTATGAAATTGGTATGTTCCTCGATATAAACACTCACTTCGTCCATATTGTGTAAAATATACAAGTGAGCTTGTTCCAACTGCTCACGGCTATTTACTTTCACCCGTGATCCCAAAATTCCTTTGCCCTCCTCAATATTCTTGTCATTATCAGGACTGTCATTACCACTGAGAAAGTCATTGCAAAAATCCATAACCTCTCTCGCCACATAACCTTCAATAATACTCCCTTCAGGCCGATAACGATTTCGAACATCACCTTTAAAAACGCTCATGTATCGTTCAAAGGGATACATCCAATGCAAGAAAACTGGTCCCAACATTTTCACTTCCCTAGTCAAGTGGACAACAAGATGTACCATGATATCAAAGAATGAAGGAGGGAAATACATCTCAAGCTGACATAGGGTAACAACCACTTCTCTTTGCAAATTATTGAGAGTATCAGGGTCAATAACTTTGCTGCATAGACTATTGAAAAAGAAACAAAGTCTGGTAATTGCAAACCTTACATGCTTCGGCAATATAGATCGAATTGCCACGGGCAATATTTGTTGCATTAGAGTGTGAAAATCATGAGATTTAAGACCTATCAACTTCAGATCTTCCATTGATACCAATCTACGGATGTTGGATGAGTAACCATGTGGCACCTTAACATTTACCAAGCATTCACAAAAAGTTTTCTTCTCCTTTCTAGACAACGTGTAACAAGCGGGAGGTAAGTATGTTCTTTTATTACCCATTTCACGTAATTCTGTTAATTCTGACCTTATTCCCATTTCACGTAGGTCCAGTCTAGATTTTATCCCATCTTTAGTCTTACCTGGTATATTTAACAGAGTACCAATGATGCTATCACAGACATTTTTCTCAACGTGCATTACATCGATACAATGCCTGACTGTCAAAGAACTCCAATAAAGAAGATCCCAAAATATTGACTTCTTCTTGAATGAAGAATTGTCACTCCGTGTGGCCATACTGCATTGTGATTTCTTACCAAATTCATTGACAATGTCTTTTACTCTTGCATAAACAACATCCCCTGGTATAGGTTTAGGCGCACTCCGTTCATCATTCCATCCATTGAATGCTTTGCGCTTCCTACGATACGGATGGAATTTTGAAAGAAACCTTCGATGACCAAGATATACAGTCTTGCCGCCATGTTTTAATCTTATTGAATCCGTGTTTTCTTCACATATAGGACACGCTTTAGCTTCTTTGACACTATATCCAGACAAATTCCCATATGCTGGAAAGTCATTAACAGTGCAAAACAACATAGCGTGCAAACGAAATGTCTCTCTTGCTGAAGCATCATAGGTCATCACACCTTCAGCCCAAAGTTTCTTTAAGTCATCAATCAAAGGTTCAAGATAAACATCGATATCATTTCAGGGTTGTTTAGGGCCCGATATCAACAACGACAACATAACGTACTTATTTTTCATACACATCCAGGGAGGAAGATTGTATATAACAAGCATGACTGGCCAAGTGCTATGTTGGCTGCTCAATGTCCCGTACGGATTCATCCCATCTGTACAAAGCCCAAGTCTTAGATTCCTATCTTCTTCACCAAATTTGGGGTACAATAGATCAATCTTCTTCCACTGTGGGGAATCAGACGCATGTCGTAGGATCCCATCATTATTTTACTTAAAATCTACATGCCACCTCAAATTCTTCGCATCTTTTGGATTTGCAAACAAGCGTTGAAACTGTGATATTATAGGTAGATACCACAACACCTTGGCAGGAGAACCAGTTTTGGACTCCCCCGAAGTCGTCAATTTATACCTTGACGCACCACATTTTGGACCATCTTTCAAATCTACATAGTCCTTTTGAAATAATACACAATCATCCGGGCATGCGTGTATCTTCTTGGCCTCCATTCCCATTGGGCACAACATTTTCTTTACCTGGTATGTTGAGATTGGCAGCTCGTTTCCTTCAAGAAGCATTTCTTTCAACAAAGTCAACAATGAAGTGAAGCTTTTGTCGCTCGATCTATTGTTAGCTTTCAACTTATACAATCTCAACACAGCGCTAAGCTTCGTAAACTTAGCACAGCCTGTGTATAACGGTATCTCAGCATCATGCACAATGTTTCTAAAGATAGGAGGTGGATCGGTGTGCTCTACCCTACAACTATCCAGCATCGCATCAACGATGTCTGCTGGAACTGGTTCGTTCACATTTACGTCATCGGAGGAAATTTCTTCTTCCACCCAAGCACTGCTATCGACATCTACTGGTTTCGATTTTGCAATCTCTCCATGCCAGTGCCATTCTGTATAGCCTTGTACAATCCCGTTGCACATGACATGATTTTTGATTTCCTCACCAGTGTTGACTTTCAAGTTGTTACCGCAATGCCTACATGAACAGTAGAACCTATCTGTAGGTTTTTTCCTATGTTCCTCGGCAAATCTAATAAACTGATCAAGACCAGATATAAACTCTGGGGTGCAACGATTACGAATGGACATCCATGATCAATCCATTCTATGATCAGAGAAAACAAGTATATATTAGGAAACAAGTATATATTAGGAAAAGATTAGGGTATACACTTACATCCTAAGTGTATAATGTGATGTCATTCTTATATATAATAAATGTGTACCACCTATCCCATCCTTGAACACCTAATCTCACTAGTAAGTGTATAATGTGTATTGGGTTTTCAAGAAAATTTCGACAGCATTTCCCCGCTGTTCTCTAAGTACATATGTACTTAGAGAACAAACGGGGAAATGCTACCGAAATTTTCTCGAAAACCCAATACACATTATACACTTACATCCTAAGTGAGATTAGGTGTTCAAGAATAGTCCCAAACCGGGGACTATCCAAGATTTACTCCTAATGAGTCAATCTTGGACGGGTTTCTAGGCCAACAAACACAATAATAGATATCTACAATGAAGCCGGACTCCATACAAATAGTATATAATTTAGTGATTGTTCATTCTAATTTATACCAATGTAAAAGTAATATAAAGAACAATGATTGTTCACTTTCTAGGCCAACAAACACATGTGATGTCATTCTTATATATAATAAATGTGTACCACCTATCCCATCCTTGAACACCTAATCTCACTAGTAAGTGTATAATGTGTATTGAGTTTTCAAGAAAATTTCGGCAGCATTTCCCCGCTGTTCTCTAAGTGCATATGTACTTAGAGAACAAACGGGGAAATGCTGCCGAAATTTTCTCGAAAACCCAATACACATTATACACTTACATCCTAAGTGAGATTAGGTGTTCAAGAACAGTCCCAAACCGGGGACTATCCAAGATTTACTCCTAATGAGTCAATCTTGGATGGGTTTCTAGGCCAACAAACATAATAATAGATATCTACAATGAAGCCGGACTCCATACAAACAGTATATAATTTAGTGATTGTTCATTCTAATTTATACCAATGTACAAGTAATATAAAGAACAATGATTGTTCACTTTCTAGGCCAACAAACACATGTGATATCATTCTTATATATAATAAATGTGTACCACCTATCCCATCCTTGAACACCTAATCTCACTAGTAAGTGTATAATGTGTATTGGGTTTTCAAGAAAATTTCGGCAGCATTTCCCCGCTGTTCTCTAAGTACATATGTACTTAGAGAACAAACGGGGAAATGCTACCGAAATTTTCTCGAAAACCCAATACACATTATACACTTACATCCTAAGTGAGATTAGATGTTCAAGAACAGTCCCAAACCGGGGACTATCCAAGATTTACTCCTAATGAGTCAATCTTGGACGGGTTTCTAGGCCAACAAACACAATAATAGATATCTACAATGAAGCCGGACTCCATACAAACAATATATAATTTAGTGATTGTTCATTCTAATTTATACCAATGTACAAGTAATATAAAGAACAATGATTGTTCACTTTCTAGGCCAACAAACACATGTGATGTCATTCTTATATATAATAAATGTGTACCACCTATCCCATCCTTGAACACCTAATCTCACTAGTAAGTGTATAATGTGTATTGAGTTTTCAAGAAAATTTCGGCAGCATTTCCCCGCTGTTCTCTAAGTACATATGTACTTATAGAACAAACGGGGAAATGCTACCGAAATTTTCTCGAAAACCCAATACACATTATACACTTACATCCTAAGTGAGATTAGGTGTTCAAGAACACTCCCAAACCGGGGACTATCCAAGATTTACTCCTAATGAGTCAATCTTGGACGGGTTTCTAGGCCAACAAACACAATAATAGATATGTACATGTTAGGCTTTCATCACAATTGATGTTAGGGTTTCATCAATGTTAGTGTTTAATCAAATCAAATTAGGATGCTAGAATGGACAAGTTTAAATCAAATTAGGGTTTAAATCAAATCAAACACGTCTGTGGCTGTGTTGGCCTACCACGGCTGTGCTGGGCAGCATGGCCGTGCTGCCCAGCATGGCCGTGGTAGGCCATTCTTCTCAGTTCTCAGTGAAAGAAGTAGAACAACAAGAAGAACAGAGCAGAGCAAAGCAGCGGGCGGCAAGGAAGAAGACAAGGAAGAAGGTGCTACGGCTAATACCTTGTGAGCAGCGGAGGCAAGCAAGAAGACAACGCCGCAGTAGGGCGTGAGCAGGGAGGAAGGAGCGGGCAGCGGCGGCGCAAGGAGGAAGGCGGTGGGCGGTGGCGGCGACGCAGAGCAGCAGCAGGGATCGTCGGCGGCGAGCGAGAAGCAGCAGGCACCAGGAACCAGGCGGTGATTTTGGGAGAGCGGCGACGAGCAGTGCACATGCAGGAGAATCGATGAAACAGGAAGAAAGGGGGAAGAGTCGGGTGATCGGGCCTCTATTAAGTTGGTCAACGGCGTCGGTTATCTAGGACAACCGACGCCTATTATCTTCAGCGTCGGTTGATCGTAATAACCGACGTCCAATTAGACAATCTTTACCCCAAATTAATTGGCGGGAACTATTATCAGCGTCGGTTATCCAAGGATAACCGACACCGAAAGTGGAACTTTTCGCGCAAAATTTCATTTCACATAGGCGTCGGTGAATTGTTAAACAACCGACGCTGTATGTGACCCAGATTTTGTTCGCTCAAAAATTGGATTTCGCGGGCGCCTTTAGGTGTCGGTTGGTTACACTCAGTCGACGCTGAATACAAAGCGGTACCTGTGTCTGGCTGGTCTTCGAATATAGACGTCGGTTTGTATAAATAACCAACGCCGAATATTATAGGCGTCGGTTGTCTGAAATAACCGACGCCCAGAAAAGCGACATTGAACGCTATTTCTGTAGTAGTGAGTTATACGACAATGGAGTGTCACATGATCAGGGCCTGTATGTGGGTTCCCTGATTGGGTGGACTGTAATTGCTACCACATGGCTAGAGAATTGTCAATATAGGATTGACTATGTTCCTCACATACATGGATCAAAGATTCAATAATTGTGGTTAAATTTAGGTAAACAAAAAGGGAAAAGAATGTGGAAAAGGGATTAAAAGTGGATGTTGGGAATTGATGTGCCTTGTCACACTGGGCTAACAAATGTTTAACCCAATAGGTACAACTTAAATACGTGAATCTACAAGAAAAAAGGTTCAAAATGTAGTAATAAAGTGGTAAATTAGGGTCAATATGTAGGGAAGAATGAATCCACTAGATCTAAGGGTGTCTCTAGGTTTCTACTAGG
Organism: Alisma plantago-aquatica; assembly: GCA_963693085.1. Classification (NCBI taxonomy): domain Eukaryota; kingdom Viridiplantae; phylum Streptophyta; class Magnoliopsida; order Alismatales; family Alismataceae; genus Alisma; species Alisma plantago-aquatica. Next base: position 235,801,905 of record OY856413.1, on the reverse strand, counting down.
ATCTAGGGTTTTTAGGGTTTCAAGTAAGTTGGTTTAGTTAAATTAAGGGGCATGTGATTAAAAGGAGGTAATATTGAAACAAAGTTAACACTAACAATTAGGTACTAGAGGATCAATTAGAAACTAAGGAAGAAATGTTAATCATACACATTAGACTAACAATCATGACTAGAGTAAAGTAAGAAATAACTACTTTAAGAAATTATCTAAGAGAACCAAACTCAAACTACTACAATTTAGGAATAACCTAGAAAGTCTATGAACCATTTACAAGTAAACTAATCTACTAGAGAACAAGACTAACAAGCAAGGAAGCAGTTAGGGTTTTCTCAATTAATGGGAGTAGTAGTATGTTTAGGGATATGAGATAGTCTACCATGCATTAGGGTAATATTCATCAATACATCCAATATTTAATGATTGTTAGACAAAACAACAAAGGGTGGTGTTGATTAGGATCGCTACCCTACTAGTTGTCCATGGTTGACATAGATGGTGTATAGGGAACTAGTCCCTATATAATTATTGATCCATCCTTATGGATATCACTTGACTAGGGACATATGGACCTAATAAAGATGATTCTCTAGTCTAGGTTTCTAATAGTGACTTTCAAACCTGACTTGGTGGTAGGGGGTGTTATAGGGTGTAGGAGAAAGATTTTCACCTCCCATTACCATCTATCAAAACACTAGAAGTTCTATTATCCATGTGAGAGGAGATAAGAACACTTAGATACTTAGATCTTTCACCTAGGGGTAGTAAAAGGAGGACTCGTAGCATACTAGAGAAAACTAGTCGATAAGTAGATTTGGTTTTTTTCCCCTCCAAGCCTCCTAGTAAGTATTTTACCCATGCCTTATGTGGTACCATAACTCAATCGCCAAACAAGTTAATTTGGCATGAAAGGGGTCTAGTTCATGGAGAGTTATGGAGGACATGTAGGATTTTTAGGATGAAATAGAGGTCGAAGTGAAGTGGGTGGGTGGGAAACTAGGAGTGTCAGCTAGGTCATTCAGTGGAATCCTGATCACTTCACCCTAGCCTCCCCCCAAAGGCTTACATAGTGCCTAGGGCAGATATGGTTAAGTGGGGTATAAAAAAAAACTTGGTGCATAGTTATATTTATGATTTTATTGTAGAATGGTCATTTGGCCGACCACAATCATGGTGTGGGTAAAATGGAATGGCCATGGGAACTATTGTGATGGATAGATGTGAAAGTGGTGGTTTGAACATGAAATTTTGGTGGGTAGCATAGTCATTTTGAAATGGAGCATTCACCGTCGCTCGTTCGGGGGTGGTTCCCACATATTAAAAAAATGTAGCATTCATGGTAAGGTCTAGGTAGAAAAAATATATTTGGTGGTATCTATTTCTTATGGGTAGCATGACCATTCCATGGTGGAATAAATGTGGTGGGAGTGGATGCAAAAAATTGGGAGTTTGGAGCTTCATCCAGAATGGTAGTGGAAAAGTAGAATGATCATTATGGAAACTACATGCCATGATCATCCACATTCAAGATTGTTCGTTCCGAGGTTCTTATTCACTCTAAATTCTTAATGTAATTTGGGAGATTTGCAATGAAAGTTGTGCAGTAGCATAGCCATTCTGAGGGCTTTATAGAACTTTGCTTCTTCACTTGATTATCTATGGAGTCATTTGCTTCACATTGACCCTTGAAATACTTAGGGTAGGTTGAAAGTGATGTGAAGCCTCCTTAAGATTGTACAAAGATTTTATAGTCCATGGATCATAATCCATCACCTTCCTCCATAAATATCATTCAAGTATCAAATAAAACATGAAAAAGTGTTGGTATGTATGCCCACAAAGCCAATCATGTGATGATTGTAATGGCATAACTTGGAATTGATTTGATTGAAAAATAAAGCCAAGCTTCTAATTTATTCTTCTTAATTCAGTTATGAGATAATGATGTAACATTATAAATGTCTATAGAATTATATTACTGTATGTCTGTAAGTACATGACTTGGGGAAATGAGATCATACAGATGTTAAGAGTACATATACATATTCCCATTATGTCCCTAATTGGCTGTTATTGTGTAAGATTGATAGATATCAATAACACTTAAGATTGGAGTGTGAGTTGGTTGATGACAAAGTCTCATTAGTCATGATATGGCTATATCAAACCAAGCACACAGATTCAAGTCAGAGAGCAGTGTATCAGACAAACCCATCATGATACTGACACACGGAAGCCATCATCATGGAAGTCATAGTTAGGTTTCACATTGATGGTGTTGGTTGTGACATCATCAAATGCAGTCTTGAAACATGGGTTGTTATAACAGTGATGATTGGGTGACTTTGACACATGGGGATTGACTACGAGTGATAAATATGGGATTTGTCCCTCCTACTGGAGTGTGATGTCCTAGGCCTCTTGATTAGCCAGATTGAGAAATGCATGGCCATGCACATGTGAGTCAATATGTGATATTGAGCTTACATATATCTCAGGCAGTCTTCTCTAGGTTTAAGAAACATGATTGAATAATAATGAGGGTGACTACTCCATGTCTCTAGTTCAATCTGGACATCAGTGACAAAGGAACTATACAAGCACTACAATCCCATACACAGATTTTAGGTTGAAGTTGTCCCCCAACTTTCCATTTACTTGGGTAGCATTGATGTGAGACTAGGCAACACTCATTGCTTGTGACGCATGAGGTGTTATTGACATTCACTGCCAATGTAATATGGGACCTATAGGGTCACACACATAGGTCTCAACCTAGAAGAGTAGTTTAATCTCAAATGGAAATTGAATTAAGTATAAAAGTGTTAGGTATTTGATTCACGCAACAAATAGGTTAACTGCACTACCAAACACCCATCTCAAGTGTTGAGACAGCCATTTGGAAGTGCCAAACAACTATCTCAAATGTTGAGACGGGCGTCTGGGGAGTCATGCCTATTATGAGTTCGAACTGGCTAAGGAAGTGAACTGACCAAACTGACCGACTTGACTCGGGTCAATAGATGACCGTCTGGGTGAACGAGACGACCATATCGCATGGGCAAGATGGTCTGATTCAGTCATGGGAAGGTTCTAAACATTTCCTAATTCATTTAAGTTTCACATTACTTGTTGTGAAAGAAAATTAATATCAGATATTAATTGGAAAAGAATTTCTAATTTCATGTAAAGCTGGGAAACAACCAAACGACTATTTGGGTTGTGCCAAATGACCGTCTGGCATGCCAGATGACTATATGAGTTGCCAGACGACCATTTGGGCTGTCGTAGGTTGTGAGATTTCTAGAATTGTTGCAAAAATTTAGATCTTTTGGTCCCTTGCACTCCCACATCGATTGGGAACCTGGACCCAAATGCCACCTATAAATACAGGGGATATTGGGGCTTCCTAGAGCACAACATAGACAATTGAGAAACAATTTGTAAGAGAGTAAAATCACCCTAAAATTTTACGAATAAAACATCCATTCCAAACATACTCAAAAGGTATGCTGGAACAGGTGTAAAATTTTCAAATCTTATATAATGATATGCAAAACAACCATAGTGTATTCAATTTTTTAAAAGATTACAAAATTCATTCATATCTCCCATTATGGATTTACACGAATGATACAACATAAGGATCTAAGATAGAGGGAATTCTAAACTACTTCAAGTATTATCTCCAAAGAAACATCTCCAAGAGCTAGGTCCATGCCAAAAGCTATATTCCCCTTGATCTTGTTCAACACCTTGTGCTTTACATGGGTGGTTGGGAAGTCACCCAGTAAGAGAGAGAAACAAGGTATGTGTCAACAATGTGAACAAGAAACAAAGATAAGAACAACAATGAAACATAAGGATATAGATTCATCACAAGATGAGAAGGTCAAGAGAATGAGGCATACAACAAATGTTTCTTGCCAAAACTGATAAATAATAATGAATTGCATTAATGATTAATGTTGGACTAAATTAACTAAGTAGGGTTGAGGCACCTACCAGAACCCAACCTATTGGTGAGGGGAGAGTAATCACATTTCGAATCAGCTACCAAATATTTAATATTGGGGAGAAATAACACATTCCCCATGGGGGAGTAAACACATTCCCCAGGGTGAAATAACACATGCCCTAACTATAGGTGGTTGTACATAAGTACCACTACTTTATCTAAATAGTCAAATAAACCATCATGCTCAAGGAATAGTAAAGTGTCAAGAATCATTAACAAATAGTTGCAACATTGTAGTGGGGTTCCAAGACCCAATAAATAATATATCAAGTTTGATTTTGAGGCAATTAGAACAAGAGAAACAATAATAAAGGAAATATGATTTATTTCATGCCTCATTATGGAAAATAGGGTTGGTTCATAAACATCCCAACTTAAGGTTAAGATTTCCACATACCTCTCTTATTGAGTTCAATTATCAACTTTCACCACTTTTAGATGATTTGAGTTCAATCTTTTCCTATTTCAAGTTATTCACATACATTAGGGTTTTGAAATCCATATAAGTGTATTAAAACCCTAATTCTAAACCCTTTTAGAAAAACTCAGATATTGACTCTCAAAATATCACCAATAGACTTATTAAATTTTTTTTTTGATTCAAGAAAAGGTTATAGAAATGTCTTCCTTCATGGAACAAACATCCACATGAAAATTGTTAAATAGTTTTGCAATAATGAGTCATTCATGTATATGACAATTAGAGCAAACATTATCAAAATCAAGACAAAACAGAGGTTTATACCTGCAACATATAACTACTTTCTGTTATCCATACATAACTCTCCTTCCTAAATACTAATAATATAAATTGAAAATCAACAAAACAGAAGGTATTGCGGGAGAACACATACATAAGCGACTTCCTCTTCATGTATGATCCGCATGACAGACACCAGATTCCAATGGCATGATGATAAACTTGGAGAAGGGAACACGAGCATGAGGCATGACAAATATAAAGATGGATGTAAGGCTTCTTCTTAATGCATGATCCGCATGACAGATGCCAGATTCTAATGTTAAGTTGAAAAACTTGGAGGTAGGGAACATGAGCATGAGGCACAATAAAGATGAAGAGGGACCCTCACGACTTGCATATAAGTACTAATTAATTGGTGAGTGGCTTCTGGTGGAAGGCCGATGCGCTGCAAAATTAGAGCAAATAGTGTTGCCATGGACTCTAAAATGGAGAACAAGGTCTGACTTTCACTCAATTTGTTGTTCTTAAGTTTCACATTGGCAATTTAGATCACATAGGCGGCTGCAGTCTGGGCCAAAGCTTTGTATACTCCTTTCCTATCATATTATCTATGATTGGATTTCGGTGCTTTGTTGTTCATGATGTCGTTTGTGAAGAAGCATAGGGAAGTGTACTTTTCATGATAACATGATTGAGGATGGCATGGAGAAAATAAGCCACGATCCTAATGGATGATTCAAGATAAATTAGCAGAGCGACAAATCAATAGAACACTTCATGAAAGACAGTGCTCCTTCGTTGAAAGCAAAAATCATACATAGACTACTGGCGGTTCCAATAAATATATTTGGAACGTGAATGCTCGTCCACTTATTAAATTTTTCTTATCAAGAATTTTTTTAATGTTAATTTTGGAGTTAATATGATTAAGTTGTAATTTTTAAGGTTTTATACATTAGATTCATTATCCAAAATATTCCTTTACAAAAAACATGGAAATTAGGAACTGAAACCATTTTTAGTCGAAAGATCACATTTTTATGATTCTGAAACATATTTATCTGTTAATTTTGGATAACTAGAGAAAAAGATATGATTTTTGTAAATCAGACCCATCAAAAAAATTAGAAAATCCAACTAAGCATAGAAAATTCAGTCAACAGTCAAGCCTTGCTAATTTGACCCAATCTTGGGTCGCCAACTCTCCATGTCAACAACAAGTGAGGCTTTTGTCCAAAGAAGCATAAACACGCGTGAAAAGATGATGTTTCCCTCAAGAGAAAAACGAAACAAGAAGGGAAACATGTTGACTTAAGAGTTATACATTGCCCATATTTTGATAATGACTTAACCATTCCATTCTATGTATCTAATATGTTTGTTCAAGATTGATTTTAGGCTTTAGGTACATGAAAAGCATCAAATTACACAAGCCCTAGCTTGTTCAAGTTCAAGTCAAAAGCAATGCAAGTGCATTTTGGGAAATCACTCCAAATGACCTGAGATGATTTTTGTAATCACTTGTATCGATGACATGACTTGTAACTAAGATGAGAAAAAATTAGGGAAACTTAATTCCAATGTTTGATCACTCAAATGTCAATTTAGAAAATTTGTCACTGGTTGTTTATCGGTCGAGTTGGAAACTTGACCAATCCAGTGATGGATTTTCTGGAGAGACCAATCAGTCGAGTTGCACACTCACAAAATTCGATCGATCGATCAACTATGCAAAACTAATTTTGACTCATCGGTCAAGTTTCCCAAAAAAATCTCGATCTATGGTTTGAAAATTGGCTTTGTCACTTAGTGGATCAGTGGAGTTATATTTATTGAAACTCAACCAAATGTGCTTTACAAAAAATGCAGAAAATGTGATTATAACCATTGGTGAGTTGGTTTGAGTAAGAATATATCCATTATAACTTTGAAAATGGCTATATTTCACCCTTAAGTGATCCCAAACTCAAGAGAACGCCTCCATCTATAAATAGGACCCCTTGGAGTTCATTCCAAGTTTTGTCATTCATGTTATTCTAAGTCCTTACTAAAGTTGAGTGTGTTGAACTCCTTGAGCCCCTTTCTCTCTCTCATTTACATAGCATTTGGTGATTATGAGTGAGTTAGGCCAGTTGTAAGAGAGCTACTTCCTTGTGCTTCTAAATATCACATTCCATTCCATCTTCCCTACAACTTTTCTCAAAGAAGCAAAGGTGAAGCAAGCTACTCTGAGTGAAGTTTAAGTTGTTGTTCTTATTCTTCAAGGTTGAAGAAGAGGTGAAGATATTCTCCAGGTGAAGGAGAAGGGCAAGGCCAATATTCAAAAAGAGTGGGAAAATTCCTTCAAGGCCAAAGACTTAATGCAAGTGTGGGTAAGTCCTGGTTGAAGGCTGAAGACATCTTGATCAAGTGGGTACGTCCTTCTATAGGTGGAAGACTCTTGTCTTGAATAGGTAAGTCTTTGGATGTATGGTAGTCTCCTTGCATCTCTTATGAATAGACTATAAGTATACACAGATTGCAAAGTCCTAGAGGTTGACCTCTCTAGGTAGTGGATTGACTCTATCCTAGTTTGGAGAGTGGAACCACTCTAAACCACCTTATCTAAGTGTTTGTTTCAATTTCTCTCATCCTTGTTGTTCTTGCTTAGTTAGGACTTCAAATTTCTCTTAAGCTATTGGTTTTTATTGATATAATTTGAAGGTATAACTTATCTTGTGAGAATTTTGATGCTCTATTCACCCCCTTAGAGCCCTAGATCCAACAAGTGGTATCAGAGCTAAGGATCTTCTCCAACAATCTCCCATGAGATGAGAAGATGGATGTCAACCTACTTGGTTCATTCAACCTAGAGGGAGGCTTCTCCATGCGTCCTTTGGTCTTCAATGACACCAACTTCCTCTATTGGAAGAGGTGTATGCAGTTATACATTCAAGGGATGAACTTTAATATGTGGAAGGGGATGGTCACACCATACAAGGATCCAATCAGAGTTGTTTCAACATGGAATGAAGCTGTACTAAAAGCATCCCATATCAATGCCAAATCCATAAGCATCATGTTATAACCTCATTTTTCTAAAACATGTAATGAGATTTGTAAATCCCCTTTTAATGATAAATGAAATCAAAGGTTGTTTTAATTGTCTGTATTTGATGGATTTCATTTACAATAGCCTTGTTGGGTTTCTTAGTGGGCTTTATTAGCTATTAAGCCCAATTAAAAGAAAAAGAAAAAGAAGAGAAAAAGGAATTTATTCGAATAAAGGAATAAATAAGAAAAGGGATAAAAAATAAGGAAAAGGCTAAGGAATATTCCCAAGATGGGATTTCAAGCCATTAAGGTTCCTTGAGGTCCAAGGAATCTAAGATGATAATTTAATGGCAAATGAAAGAGAAAATATGTGATATATATATATATATATATATATATATATATATAATTGACTAATAACTTGCAACTAAATAAAAGGACCCATTTTCTTTATATAATAAGCCCTACTTTGGCATGATGATAGATTAAGTCATTAATAAGAATTCCTAAAAATTTGGGATAAAACGGAGCCATGGATTAGGAGTTATGATTTTTTCCAAGTTATCCTAAATAATGAGGAATTATCCTAAAAATAGAATTTCATTTTCCTTTTTGGTTGAGCGTAGGAAATAGGGGCCATTGGATCTTGATCCAATGGGATCCGCTCATCATCCAGTTCAAATGGAACTCGGACATAGGCCGCGATCTGAGGGATCTTTCCCTTCAAATTTCTCGCAATCCATTGCATGTGCCAACTTGAAAATCGCTTGGTTGAGTCCAGGAGGGAATCCCGAACCTCCTCAACCATACTTTGTTGAGCTCTGGAGTCATCTAGAAGAAACACCCAAAACACTCGAATGTGAGGGCAGCGGTAGGGTTGAGAAACCCTAAGAAGACCCTCCCTAATCCTATATAAGGACCCCCTCTCGATTCCTCATCTCACAACGACCTCGAACGGATACCTCATGAGCCCCTACCCCCTCTCTGTCGTTGAATTGCCCTCACTCTGACAAGAGCTCCGCCGCAGGTTCGCACGAAAGAAAGAAGGAGGATGAGTAGCAACAGTCGTTGGATTGCGATCCATCGTGGTCCCTTGCATCGATCCAACGAACCAAGGAAGGACCAGCTAAGTTAGCCACACACAACGAGGGACGTTGGATTTAAATAGCAGATCACCAGACTACCGATCGAACGACAGTCATTTTTTTTGGTAAATCTTCCTCTCTAATTGAAATTCTAGAAAAAGGCTTTTCCTTGCCAAATTCATAGACATTGATAGAAAACTCGGATGAATAAACTTTATATATGAAAGTTGATTAGAAAAACATGAGGAACAAGATAAAAATGGTTTGGTAACCTAATTCTTTCTCTTTTTGTAAAAGTATATTAATTTGATAAAAAATGTATTAAAATTTGGTTAGAAACCCTAATTGAGTGTAATGGATGAATTTATGAGGCTTAGTGGGTTAATTAGAGTAATATTAACCTGTTGAATGATAATGTTAATCCTTAATCTGATTTAGATGGGTAATTGCAAGATTTAGGGTTTTAAACTAAGTATGAAGGATGTTACATTTAGAAACCCAAATTTAGGGAAAAAAGAAGAGAACACCATGTTTAATTCGAATTATGGAAATATGTTATTAAATACTGAACCTAAATCTTTTAGGAGAGAAAAGATGAGAAATTTAGGGTTTTTATGTAGTTTTGTTTAATTAGGGTTTATGATACTAAAAGTGGAGGCAAAACCCTACTTGCAAGAGAAACCCAAAAAAGGGGTAGAAACCTTAAATAAGAATAGAAATCCTAAGAAGCAAGATGGGCTTGGATAAATCTTGATAAAAGGAATTTGTATATTTATTTCAGGATTCTTGTGTATACTTTCTTGCTTGGTTGGATTTCTCTACTTGATTGATTCTGTCTCAAAAGTCTACATCACAGGTATGTGGTTACGCTTATGATTAAATCACTTTAGTTTCACGACGATTCCTGGATGTTTTATTGGTTGCCTGAATATAACTGCTTGGATGACTTTTATTTCATGCAACTAAAGTGACTACGACTACCACTATAAATAAGTGTACATGACTATCTCAGATCCTAGTCCTCCTCTGTGGCTTTTCTAATAATAAGGATGATCTAGTACATGGTGTACCTGTTAGGTAGGACCATCAGATTATCATGAGTCAGTGATTGGGCTATCTATGGGTAGTGCCATGTGACTCTTTAGCATATTATGAGTTAGGGATTGGGCTACCTATGGGTAGTGCCATGCGACTCTTCAAACCTAGGTATTGATCTACCTGTTAGGTAGGATAATGGGGGTTAATTGGGATCTACCATATGAGAGGTAGTATCTAGGTCCACTGTAGGGACAACGTAGAGGCTAGGATATGTATGGATTGAGTATTTATGTTTAAAGTGTAAAGTTTGTTTGTTAAATCATAATTGCTTTGCAATATGTTGTTAAAACTAAATGCATAGTTTGTGTTCTCCCCACATACCAGTATAATTTGTTATACTGACCGACGTTTTGTTTGTCGGTGATTTAGGTACAAAATTGAAAAAGACAGACAATAAAGTGGTACATTGTGAATACATAAATTAAGGTACAAGGAGGATTAGTTAGAATAGATCCCAGTTATGGATAGAAGTTTAGAAATCCAAGATTTTAATAAAAGGTATGCAAAGTTCTATTTTATTACAACTTTTCACTATAGTCTTGGTAGAATTTAGTAATTATTATTGATTATTTGTCGAACCATTGATCTAGAAAAATTGGGATAACGACTCTGACCTTTTGGTATCCCTTAATTGGGGGTTACCGGGAGGCATGGTCATTACATTTGGTATCGGATCATTGGTTCCTCATTTAATTCTTAATAATTAATAAATTTTACAAACTTTGTAGAACTGAGGGAGTTATTAGATGATTTTTCGAAAGACAAAGGTGTCTAGAAAAGGATCACGGTCCGGGGGCTGGCAATATTTTCCTTCACCCCGCTAGTCGGTCATGAGGACTCCCAGATGCAGTGTGATTGCTTGGCTAATGTCTTAGGTTCTGACTCAAAATAAGATATCTTTAGGAATCTCTCATCTTTTTCGTCCCTTCTCAACCCTAATTCAATTAAGGGTATTAAGGTTTAGGGTTTTCTATCTCTTCCCCCACCCTCTTGAGGCATGGGTAAGTATGTTAAGGATTACAAAATCCTCCATCAAATTAATAAAATATATGTAACAAGATGTCATCGACATAAGTATAATTAGTTTAAATGTAGACTAAAGGGCTATTTGTATGCTTATGTAGATGGCTCGAGTGAAGACCGTTGCTATCCCATATGCCACAAATGGTGGTGGACCTTCCCGCAAGGGAAAGGGATCTTCTGAGAAGAGGAGGAGGAACCATGGTGGTGAATCCTCAAGGAAGAGGAAGATACCTGAAGAAGCTGTAGATGTGGTCCCCAACCCAAAACCGATACCCTTTGGCAATCTTGAATAAGAAGAGGAACCTGTGTACGAAGAAGAGGCCAAGATGGAAGAGGAACAATCTGGTGGTCTAGAACCAACCATGGTGGAACAATAGAAGAGATGAGAATGGCGAGCCGCTCAGCGTTCTGGCCCTCTGAGACATAGCTAGAGATGAGAATGGCGAGCCGCTTCCCGTTGGCCTCGACTTGGAGCCACCATATTAGACTTTGTCAAGATGAACATTGCGAAGTTCTGGGGAGAGGATAAGTATGAAGTAGTCAACAAGGCAGAGGCTTGGCTGCTTGCAGTCAAAAATAGATTCTGCATGCTTGAGGTACAGCCAAACAAGAAGGTTCTCTTTACTGCTCACCTCTTAGAAGGAGCATCCAAGATATGGTGGGAAACACATACCATAGGATGAGATTTAAGTGAAGAATTGATGACGTGGGCCGACTTCAAGACTATCTTCATCACCAGATTCATCCTGGTCTCATCTAAGAAAGAGAAGGAAAGGGAGTTCACCAACATGACCCAAGGAAACTCATCTGTGGCAGACTTTAGACGCAAGTTTCGAATCTTGGAGCGTTTCAGACATATGATGGATGAGGAAAGAAGGTTGGACCATTTCGTAGAGTGTCTTCACCCTGCCATCAAGCCCCATGTGATGGCAAGTAAACCAAAAACTTTCCCCGAAGCTTACAACACCGCCCTGGACATGGAGAGGACAGTGATGCCTGCTCAAAATCCACCCGAAGGATATTTGGGTTTCACTGAAGGAACCCAAGGCCAGAAGAACAATCACAAGAAAGGTCAAGGGTGTAACCATACCAAGGGAAGACATGGAGGAAAAGGAAAACCCCATCAAGAGAACAACTGACCTCAATGTCACACCTGTGGAAAGTGACATACATGTGAGTGTCGCTACAAGAAGAAGACATGCTACCGTTGTCAATAGGAGGGACATTTCCAAGCTGCTTGTCCTCTGCCAAATCCAAGAGGACCAGGACCAGTAGCAGCCCCACCTGTGGCAGTCCCGCCTATAGCTACAACCCCACCTGCTAGAGAAAGAAGACAAGCTCGAGTGTTTTCTATTGACAATGAGGAAGCTCAAGCTAATGCTAATCGGTTGATCAAGGGTAATAACCATTAGAGTTTTCTTTTATGTTTTAAGATAAGCATGTAATAGTCTAATGTATGGTGAAAAACAATGTAGGCATGCTTGAAGTCATGGAACACAATGTACAAGCTTTATTTGATTCTAGATCTACTAATACTTTCATTTTGAGGAATCTCGCAACTATGCTTTGTTTGGATATCAAGGATTTAGGGTATGTCTTAGATGTTACAACCCCGAGTGGTCGACTCTTTACATCCCTTTTGAAAACTCCAGAGATACATGTTAAATACTGAGATCATGAGTTTCCTACAAACTTTATCCTTCTTGACATGAATGAATTTGATGTGATCATTGGTATGGATTGGCTTTATACTTATAGAGCCAATATCGACTTTAGGGAGAAGAAGGTAATAATTAAGAAACCAGGTCACCCACCTTTCATCATTAGGGGTAGGAAGGATGCCAGCACCAGCATGTATGTGCCAGCCTTAAAGGCAGAGCGAATGATGATTAAAGGTTTTCAAGCTTTCCTAGCAGTAGTTACCGAGCCAGAGTCCAAGGTGCAACCCTTAGAGGAAATAGAGGTAATCAGTGACTATGCGAATGTTTTCCCAGATGATCTACCTAGGATTCCACCTGAGAGAGAGGTAGATTTTTCGATAGAGATAGCTCCCGGGACAAGCCCTATTTCACGAGCACCTTATAGGATGGCCCCTGCTGAGTTGCTCAAGTTGAAGAAACAATTGCAGGAATTTCTAGACAAGGGTTTTATCCACCCTAGCACATCACCATGGATAGCACCGGTTCTCTTTGTGAAGAAAAAGGATGGTTCGCTCAAAATGTGCATAGACTATCGAATGATCAACCAGGCTACCATTAAGAATAAACACCATTTGCCCCAGATAGATGACCTGTTTGACCAATTGAGGTCAGCTCGAGTCTTTTCCAACATTGACTTGAGATCGGGATACCACCAGTTGAGGGTCAAGAATGAGGACATTCCGAAAACTACTTTTAGAACCCGTTATGGCCACTACGAGTTTGTAGTTATTCCTTTTGGGTTGTCCAATGCACCCAGTGTCTTAATGAACCTTATGAACAGTGTGTTTCAACCCTTCCTTGACTCATTTTTCATTGTGTTTATAGATGACATCTTGGTCTATTCTGATGACTTAGAACAACATTGAGACCACCTGAGTAGAGTCCTTAATATCTTGAGAAAGAAGAAGTTTTATGGGAAATTATCCAAATGGGAGTTTTGGATAGACCAAGTCATGTTTCTCGGACACATCATCTTAGGAGGAACAATCGCCGTAGATCCAGCTAAAGTGTCATCAGTTTGAGACTTGTCTGCACCGAAGAACCCCTTCGAGATTCATAGCTTCTTGGGGTTAGTAGGATACTATCAGCACTTCATCACATATTTCTCAAAGAGTGCCTTGACGTTGACCATGTTGACTTGGAAGGATGTGAAGTTTGTGTGGTTCGATGTATGTGAGGATCATTTCCAGGAGCTGAAGGAGAAGCTGGCCACTACCCCATTGTTGACCCTACCTTTCGCTAATGAGGGTTTTATGATTTTCACCAATGCATCAAAGATGGGACTTGGATGTGTGTTGGAACAAAATCGGCATGTAGTTGCATATGCCTCCCGACAGCTCAAGCCCAATGAGGTGAACTACCCCACACATGACTTAGAACTGGCTGCTATCATCTATACGTTGAAGATTTGGTGGCATTACTTGTATGGGGCTACCTTTGAGATTCTCACCGACCATAAGAGCCTGAAGTACCTCCTGAGATAGAGAGACTTAAACCTATGACAACGAAGATGGATGGAGTACATAAAGGATTACAACTTCACCATCGCCTATCATCCTGGAAAGGCAAATCTTGTAGCTGATGCTTTAAGTCAGAAACAACTCAGGTGTGTAGCTATTTTGTCCAGTTAGTGGAAGAGTTTAGAGGAGCTGGTAGAATGGACTCCCCAACTGTTAGAGGACCGAGTTCAATTGGCCAACATCTAGATCCAGTCAGAATTGTTGAGTGAAATAATAGCAGCACAGTTGCCCAGTGGGGAACTTGACAAGATGAAGAAGCCACAGACCCGTCTCTCAGTGGGAATATATGGAGGGACTAGATTCGAGAATCGTATATGGGTTCCTAAAAATTCACCGTTAAAGGAACATATCCTACAAGAGGCTCATGGTTCTAAGTACATGGTGCACCCAGGAACTACCAAGATGTTTAAGGACCTACAAAGGTTTTTTGGTGGCCAAGAATGAAGAAAGATATTGCGGCATATGTGGCCAGCTGTCTTAAGTGCCAAATGGTGAAGGCTGAACACCAACAACACGGTGGACTTTTACAGTCTATAGAGATTCCATAGTGGAAATGGGAGCAGATCACCATGAATTTCGTGGTAGGTCTACCCCAAACCAAAAAGGGTTATGATGCGATATGGGTTGTGGTAGTTCGCCTTACCAAGTCAACATACTTCATTGCCCTAAAGACCACTGCCAAGGTGTCAGACCTAGCTGAGCTATATATCAGAGAGATAGTATGTTTGCATGGTGTACCCAGTTCCATCATCTCTGACAGAGACCCAAAGTTTACTTCCAAGTTATGGAAGCAAGTTTAAGAGGAACTTGGTACAAGGTTGAATTTCAGTACCGCTTATCACCCCCAGATAGATGGATAGTTAGAAAGGACAATCCAGACCTTAGAGGATCTGTTGAGAGCTTGTGTGCTTGATTGGGGTGGATTATGAGAGCAGTACTTACCTTTAGCTGAGTTTGCCTACAACAACAGCACCAAGCTAGTATCGGGATGCCTCCATATGAAGCTCTTTATGGGAGACTGTGTCGATCACTGCTTCACTGGGATGATGTCAGTGAGAGGACCCTATTGAGGTCAGATGAGATCCAAGTGTATGGTGATAAAGTTGCTTTGATCAAGAAGAGGCTAAAGAGAGCCCAAGATCGATAGAAGTTGTATGCTGATGTGAAGCAGACTGATGTGCAATTCATTGTGGGAGAGCATGTATTTCTAAAAATCCGACCACTCCAAGCTATAGCCAAGAATAGAGGAAAGTTGATTCCCCGATACGTGGGTCTGTTTGAGGTGTTAGAACGGATTGGTGAAGTTGCATATCATTTGGCATTGCCCCCTCAGTATAGTATGATGCATGATGTGTTTCACGTGTCCAATCTAAAGCGATATGTGCAAGATCCAAGCCATGTGCTGAGCATTGAGCCTATTGAGCTTCAAGGGAAGATGACTTATCCTGAGTCACCTTTGTGGATTCTAGATATCAAGGTGAAAGAGCTAAAAAATAAGAATATAGAGATGGTAAAGGTTATTTAGAAGCACCATGGAGAGGATGAAGCCACATGGGAGCTGAAGACAGACATGGAAAAATCATATCCTGATTTGTTTGTTTGATTGTTGAATTTTTAGGGCAAAATTTCTATAAGGAGGGGAGGATGTTATAACCTCATTTTTCTAAAACATATAATGAGATTTGTAAACGGAATCAATGTCTTCCAATTTCTGGCCTTGCACCGACCATCCAATGGACCATGGACTAAACGGCCACTGCCTGAAAGGACTATGTCCAGGGGACCGCCGCCCCCCCCACAAGGTACATCTCGCGCCTATGGGCCTCCCTAACTATCCAAGAAGACACTCGAAACTGGACAACAAACCTACCCGGTGGACTGCCGAGCTACAAGTCTGACGACACAGGAGCGGGATTCTCTAAAAAGTCGACGGTCGTGGGTTGGCCAAGAGGGCCCACTTGGAGACTTGGGATCATTGTTTGTATTTGATGGATTTTGTTTACAATAGCCTTGTTGGGTTGCTTAGTGGGCTTTATTAGCTATTAAGCCCAATTAAAAGAAAAAGAAAAAAAAAGAGAAAAAGGAATTTATTCGAATAAAGGAATAAATAAGAAAAGGGATAAAAGATAAGGAAAAGGCTAAGGAATATTCCCAAGATGGGATTTCAACCCATTAAAGTTCCTTGAGGTCCAAGGAATCCAAGATGATAATTTAATGGCAAAGGAAAGAGAACATATGTTGGAAAATATATGTATATATATAATTGACTGATAACTTGCAATTAAAGAAAAGGACCCATTTTCTTTAGATAATAAGCCCAAATTTGGCATGATGATAGATTAAGTCATTAATAAGAATTCCTCAAAATTTGGGATAAAACGGAGCCATGGATTAGGAGTTATGAATTTTTCAAGTTATCCTAAATAATGAGGAATTATCCTGAAATAAAATCTCATTTTCCTTTTTGGTTGAGCGTAGGAAATAGGGGTCGTTGGATCTTGATCCAACGGGAGCCGCTCATCATCCAGTTCAAATGGAACTCAAACACATGCCTCGATCTGAGGGATATTTCCCTTTGAATTTCTCATAATCCATTGCATGTGCCAACTTGGAAATCGCTTGGTTGAGTCTGGGAGGGAATCTCGAACCTCCTCGACCCAACTTTGTCGAGCTCTAGAGTCGTCTAGAAGAAACACCCAAAACACCTGAAAGTGAAGGCGGCGACATGGTTGAGAAACCCTAAGAAGACCCTCCCTAATCCTGTATAAGGCCCCCTCTTGATTCCTCATCTCACAATGACCTCAAACGGCTGCCTCATGAGCCCCTACGCCCTCTCTGTCGTGGAATTGCCCTCGCTCTGACGAGGGCTCCACTGCGGCGCTGCCGCAGGTTCACTCGAAAGAAAGAAGGAGGATGAGTAGCAACAACTGTTGGATTGCGATCCAACGAACCAAGGAAGGACCGAATAAGTTAGCAACACACGACGAGGGGCATTGGATTTAAAGAGCGGATCACCAGACTACCGATCGAATGACCGTCGTTTTTTGGTAAATCTTCCTCTCTAATCGAAATTCTAGAAAAGGCTTTTCCTTGCAAAATTCATAGAAATTGCTAGAAAACTCGGATGAATAAACTTCATATATGAAAGTTGATCAAAACAATACGAGGAACAAGATAAAAATGGTTTGGTAACCTAATTCCGTCTCATTTTGCAAAAGTATATTAATTTGATGAAAAATGTATTAAAATTTGGTTAGAAACCCTAATTGAGTCTAATGGATGAATTTATGAGGCTTAGTAGGTTAATTCGAGTAATATTAACCTATTGAATGATAATGTTAAGCCTTAATCTGATTTGTATGGGTAATTGCAAGATTTAGGGTTTTAAACTAAGTATGAAGGATGTTACATTTAGAAACCCTGATTTAGGGAAAAAAGAAGAGAAAACCATGTTTAATTCAAATTATGGAAATATGATATTAAATAATGATCCTAAATCTGTTAGGAGAGAAAAGATGAGAAATTTAGGGTTTTTATGTAGTTTTGTTTAATTAGGGTTTATGATACTAAAAGTGGAGGCAAAACCCTAATTGAAAGAGAAACCCTAAAAAGGGGTAGAAACCCTAAATAGGAATAGAAATCCTAAGAAGCAAGATGGGCTTGGATAAATCTTGATGAAAGGAATTTGTATATTTATTTTAGGATTCTTGTGTATATTTGCTTGCTTGGTTGGATTTCTTTACTTGATTGATTCTATCTCAAAAGTCTGCATCATAGGTATGTGGTTACACTTATGATTAAATCGCTTTAGTTTCACGACGATTCCCAGATGTTTTATCGGTTGCCTGAATATAACTGCTTGGATGACTTTTATTTCATACAACTATAAAGTGACTACAATTATCACTGTAAATAAGTGTACATGACTAGCTCAGATCCTGGTCCTCCTCTGTGGCTTTGCTAATAATAAGCATGACCTAGTACATGGTCTACATGTTAGGTAGGACAATCAGGTTATCATGAGTCAGTGATTGGGCTATCTATGGGTAGTGCCATGCGACTCTTTAGCATATTATGAGTTAGGGATTGGGCTACCTATGGATAGTGCCATGCGACTCTTCAACCCTAGGTATTGATCTACCTGTTAGGTAGGTTCATGGGGGTTAATTGGGATCTACCATATGAGAGGTAGTATCCAGGTCCACTGTAGGGACATCACAGAGGCTAGGGTATGTATGGATTGAGTAGTTATGTTTAAAGCATAAAGTTTGTTTGTTAAATCATAATTTCTTTGCAGTATGTTGTTAAAACTAAATGCATAATTTGTGTTCTCTCCACATACCAGTATAATTTGTTATAATGACCGACATTTTGTTTGTCGGTGATTTTGGTACAAAATTGAAAAAGACAGACAGTAAAGTGGTACATTGTGAATACATGAATTAAGTGAAAACTACTAGAGGGGGGGGGTGAATAGAGTTTTATATATAATTTAACAATTATTGAACTCAAACAACCACAATGAAAATATTGGACAAGGAGACACAGGGTTTAGAGTGGTTCCAACTATAGCAAATACTATAGCCGTCAGTCCACTACCCGGTTGCTTACCCAACCGGGATTTGAAAAGAAATTTGTTTTATTACCTCGCAAGGACTTTACATAAAATACAATTTCTTTTCCCAAACCCTTCAAGCAGCCTTCACCTAGAAGTAATCGCCCAACCTTGAAGCAGCCTTCCCTTGAAGTAGATGCACCAACTCCCGTTGCACCAGCCTTCTGAAGTAGCTTCCCGTGCGATAGCCTTCTTGAAGTAGCTTGAAGTCCCCTTCTCCACCTGAGAAGTCAACCCTCTCCAATCCGCAGCCTCCAACCCTAGGAGTAGCAAGGAGAGTACAAAAGATACAAAGGAACAAGAAAGAAAAAGGAAATTACAACTTATCCTTTAAGCCCAAGGCTTGATTTGCCTATATCAAGCGTGTAGATCTCCTAACCAATGTGTATGACAATGTGATTGTAGTGGATAGGAGATACTAGCCTATAGGACACGAAATGTGAGCAATAGGAATGAATGGCAAGTGTAGGAATTGCTCTATTGCTCTAAAACAGATTGCAAGTGTGTATTCAAGCTCAAGTATAGCACAAGTATATCTTAGGTGTCTTTTGGTGTCCTAAGGCATGTCCTATTTATAGGAATGGCCTATGTATGCTTAAGGACGTTCTAGACAACTTCTAGGGGGTTCTAAGTGCTTAACTAGCCGTTAGGTATAAGTTAGGTGCATTAGTAACGGCTAGTTGCTTTATTCTGCAGTTGCTGTCAGAGACCATCTCGGTCGACAATTTGTCGACCGAGATACCTACTCGTTCGAAGTTTTGTCGACCGACAGGCTCTCTGGATCAACGTTCATTTGCAACTGCTAACTACCTTGTCAGCTGTGTCTAACGGCTACTTGAGTCAATCTCGGTCGAGAAGTTTGTCGACCGAGAGTGTCTCGGTCGAGGAGTGTGGTCGACCGAGATTGACTCTGTTTTCAATCCTTTTAATTAACCACTAAGCATGTGTATGAGTGTGCAAATGTGATCCTATTTGAAGGGGATGACCTATCTAAGTGTGGTGATTAGCTAGGAAGATCCAACGCTTGATTTACATGCAATCTAAGTACTTGTACATTATATTTTTGTACAAGTTATTACAACAGTGATTACATTGTATGGAAATATAAATATGTAGGCTCCTTGGATTTTCCCTAGTTGCTTTGTCATCCACCTTAATCCTGCACACTCAAGTAGCTCGTTAGATTAACAAGAATGAAATGTTTGTCATCATCGAAACAAAGGGATTTATTATAATGTCCAAATTATCCAACAATCTCCCCCTTTTGAAGATGACAAACATTTCCTAAAATATGAAATAAGGAAATATAAAGCATGTGAGTTTCATACCTGAAGATTACCTTTTGTAGCCATTCTTGTTTTACAAGTGAGTGCTGGCCATCAAGATGAAACTCATTTATATTTATATTTTTGATTTTATATTCTTTCTCCCCCTTTGTCATTTCAAAAAGATATCCAGGTTAAACATTTTTATTTCTTCTCCCCCTTAATTTTATATTAAGCTCCCCCTTAATTACATATCCTATTAGAAATAGGGATTTATGTCATTTTTGTCTAATTTAGCCACAATTTAGTTCTCAATCATTTGCAAAGGATGTTAAGCCTTGAAATGATATGAGATCATGTTAGGTTCATGGCATATGTATATAGATTTCTCACCCATTTTACAAGGGATGTTAAGCCCTGAAAATGATATGAGATTCCCTTAAGCTCATGATAAATGTATATTTATCTCTCATCTATCAAGGGATGTTAAGCCCTAAATTAAATGAGATTCCTTTAAGCTTAGAGTACATAAAAATGTCTCCAACCAAATGCAAGGGATGTTAAGCCCTGATTTGTTTAGAGAGTTCCTTTAAGTACAAGATATATCAATTTTATAAATTTCTTCATAACCAAGAGTAAAAATACTAAGGTCGTATCAGGCAATCAAATTCATTTTTATGCGCTCCCCCTTATCTTATAATTTAGGCAATTTAATGCTTCTAAGGTCACAAATAATTTTAAATGTTGATTTTGACTTTTATCATAAGTATACTAAGATTAAGTGCAATAAAATGATGTCCAAATAAGCATTTTGTCAAAGCTTATTTTAGGTCGCCCTTGACTACGACCGTGGCACCCCTTGGCTAAATTTTGTTTTAACCAAGAGGCAGATTCTGAAACATTCATATGTGAAGTATAATTTCTGCAGATAGCTATAAATATCAATTTGAAGCACATTAAGATATACCTATTATGAAAACTTAATATGAGCATCATAGTGAAGTCTTTGACCTAGATTTTTCTAGAATGCATGTTTTACATTCATTATAAATGATGTTTCATATGCTTATGGGTACAGAAATATCAAATCCCATTTCTTCTTATACCCTTATCATAAGATTCTTTTAGAAACATATATTTTGAAAGCAAGATTAATATATTTAAAGTCAAGATATTTGTTTTTGATTTCTTAGAACAAGCGAATAGATAAAAACATTAATATTTTGTTCTAAGAGGCACCGTTTGGCTTGGCATAGCAACATCTTCATCACAAGCTGTGTCCACAATTATTATCTATTATGTCAAGATGCTTTTATGCTAATGACATTTGCAATTATCTGAATCACAATGATCAGTCATGGTTTGTATATATGAATCAAAGCTTATTTTAAACCAATGAAACATAATGATCATGATGAAGCATGTTAAGTGATACTCAAAAATGAAAGCATGGATAATATCTCAAGTCTTTTTAAAGATATCATTTTGAGAAATTTTATAACATTGTGTTCTTTGCAAGCATTTTTTAAAAGTCATATCACCAATGAATTATTTTGCTTGCCAATCATCAAGAATCATGCATGCAATTATTTATTTGTGTTATCACAACATCATGCTTAATAATGAAATAGTGAAAGTATATCCATTATGTAATGATAGAATAAAAAAATCATGTAACATTATAAAATAGGGATTTCTAAACATGATTTTCAATTTTATCTTATTTAGAGAATGATGTCATTTATATTCAAAAAAAATCTTCAACTTTGTTTTGCATGTAAACAGTCATTAACAGCAGATAGCCGCTTGATCACATTATTCAGCAATTGTACTGCAGACTGAAATCAGTGACCAGTTCGGTCGACGATTTCTCGACCGACTGACTGCTCGGTCGACGATTTCTCGACCGACAAGGTTTCTGTTTTACCTATAGAACTATTTATTGATTTCAAGTAAAATATAGATTATGTCTAATTCAATTATGCAGTTTAAAAATCAGTTTTAGTTGAGATAAATCATATGAATATCAAAGTAATATTTAGATCAAATCTCAACTAATCATATTCAATTATTATTGAATTTTGAGGACCTTAATTGAGATAAGTTTTCAAGTTAGAGATTTAGTTACTTGAATCATTTTGTTATCCCTTTATGTTAAGTTGAGATAGACATAAGGATGTGCAATTAAAAATCTTCAGTCATATCTCAACTTAGTCTAATCAATTCAATTTGGGATTTTCGGAACCCATACTAACTCAACATTCCTTTTCTTGTATGGGCATGAAAAAGAGTAATGTCCAAGACGTGAGCAATAATGGCAACATATAGAATCAACCTCAAGTCTTTTTCTATGGTTTTGTTCTAGGTTGTTCTTTGGTACAAATGTGGCTTGATGTGCTCGTGTCTTTCTCCAACTAGGTTGTTGATAAGATTTCTCTTTGGGCTTATAACCTAGTCCTCTTCTTCCAATTTGATGATAGGAATTATCCAATATTCTATCAAGGATTCCATTGTTGCTTAACCTACTGACTTTTTGTTGCAACTTAACGATCTCATCCATTCTTTTCTTAATGTCTAGTTTTGCTTGATCTAGATTGGATGATAAAGAATTCCTTTCTTTCACTATATTGTCATAATCTACATGGGTGCACAATATAGGTTGTTTTTGAAAGTCATTTAACTTTGCAAGTAATTCAACCTTTTCTTGATATAGAAGATCATAATTTGTTTCTAGAGTAAAAATCTTCACTTCACTACTACTTAGAGATGATTTCAAAGTACGGTTTTCAGAAACAATGTCATCTTTTTCAAAACCAAGAGTATTCAATTTAGCATATAAATCATCATTTTCGGATGTAAGAGCAAGACGTCTAGCATTTAACTCATCGTTTGTTTTATTAGACTTCTTTAATTTCTTCTTGCACTCAATATACTTATTGTGTGTTTCTTCAAGACTAGAAATTAGCTCTTCTTTTGATAAATCAAGAAGGCTTACCTCTTCTTCTTCCTCCTCATTGGTTGTTGCAATGAAACAATTCTTATGGACCTCTTTCTTCTTTTCTTTCCATGGACAGCCGATTGTTGTATGGTTCGTTCCTAAACACCAATTGCAGCTTGTTGAAAGTTGGTCCAAGTTGCTCCTTTGCCTACGGTTGTAGTCACCTCCACCCTTCATTCTTCAAGACCTGGTTAGGGTTCCTTGAAGCCTGCTCTGATACCAATTGAAAACTACTAGAGGGGGGTGAATAGAGTTTTATATATAATTTAACAATTATTGAACTCAAACAACCACAATGAAAATATTGGACAAGGAGACACAGGGTTTAGAGTGGTTCCAACTATAGCAAATACTATAGCCGTCAGTCCACTACCCGGTTGCTTACCCAACCGGGATTTGAAAAGAAATTTATTTTATTACCTCGCAAGGACTTTACATAAAATACAATTTCTTTTCCCAAACCCTTCAAGCAGCCTTCACCTAGAAGTAATCGCCCAACCTTGAAGCAGCCTTCCCTTGAAGTAGATGCACCAACTCCCGTTGCACCAGCCTTCTGAAGTAGCTTCCCGTGCGATAGCCTTCTTGAAGTAGCTTGAAGTCCCCTTCTCCACCTGAGAAGTCAACCCTCTCCAATCCGCAGCCTCCAACCCTAGGAGTAGCAAGGAGAGTACAAAAGATACAAAGGAACAAGAAAGAAAAAGGAAATTACAACTTATCCTTTAAGCCCAAGGCTTGATTTGCCTATATCAAGCGTGTAGATCTCCTAACCAATGTGTATGACAATGTGATTGTAGTGGATAGGAGATAGTAGCCTATAGGACACGAAATGTGAGCAATAGGAATGAATGGCAAGTGTAGGAATTGCTCTATTGCTCTAAAACAGATTGCAAGTGTGTATTCAAGCTCAAGTATAGCACAAGTATATCTTAGGTGTCTTTTGGTGTCCTAAGGCATGTCCTATTTATAGGAATGACCTATGTATGCTTAAGGACGTTCTAGACAACTTCTAGGGGGTTCTTAGTGCTTAACTAGCCGTTAGGTATAAGTTAGGTGCATTAGTAACGGCTAGTTGCTTTATTCTGCAGTTGCTGTCAGAGACCATCTCAGTCGACAATTTGTCGACCGAGATACCTACTCAGTCGAAGTTTTGTCGACCGACAGGCTCTCTGGATCAACGTTCATTTGCAACTGCTAACTACCTTGTCAGCTGTGTCTAACGGCTACTTGAGTCAATCTCGGTCGAGAAGTTTGTCGACCGAGAGTGTCTCGGTCGAGGAGTGTGGTCGACCGAGATTGACTCTGTTTTCAATCCTTTTAATTAACCACTAAGCATGTGTATGAGTGTGCAAATGTGATCCTATTTGAAGTATATGACCTATCTAAGTGTGGTGATTAGCTAGGAAGATCCAACGCTTGATTTACATGCAATCTAAGTACTTGTACATTATATTTTTGTACAAGTTTTTACAACAGTGATTACATTGCATGGAAATATAAATATGTAGGCTCCTTGGATTTTCCCTAGTTGCTTTGTCATCCACCTTAATCCTGCACACTCAAGTAGCTCGTTAGATTAACAAGAATGAAATGTTTGTCATCATCGAAACAAAGGGATTTATTATAATGTCCAAATTATCCAACATTAAGGTACAAGGAGGATTAGTTAGAATCAATCCCAGTTATGGATAGAAGTTTAGAAATCAAAGATTTTAATAAAAGGTATGCAAAGTTTTATTTTATTACAACTTTTTAGTATAGTCTTGGTAGAATTTAGTAATTATTATTGATTATTTGTCGAACCATTGATCCAAAAAATTGGGATAACGACTCTGATCTTTTGGTCTCCCTTAATTGGGGGTTACCGGGAGGTGGGGTCATTACACATCATCTATGCAACCCTTACCCCAACGGAGTTCAACCGCATCTCATCTTGGGACACCACCTTTGAGATTCAGGATAAGTTGTGTATTACCTATGAGGGCACCAAGAAAGTCAAGGGGGCTAAGATATACATGGTTAATAGACTTCTAGAGAACTTGAAGATGGGCAAGAAAGTAGGGATTGTATAGATGTACTCTAGGCTTAATGTGATCATCAATGGCCTAGCTACTTTGGGCTCCACTTTGAATAAAGGTGTAATCAACTCCAAGATCATAAGGACTCTACCAAAGAGATGGGAGTCAAAGGTGACCTCCATTGAAGAAGTGAGAAGACTTGGTGACATCCCAACTGAAGAGCTCATTGGAAACCTCCAAGCTCATGAGGCAAGGCTTGACAAGCAAGAATAAGAAGCTAAGCAAGAAGAGTAGGAAGCCAAGAAGATCAAAGATAGTGCTTTCAAAGCACAAGTGGAGGCGGTCATCCTTCAAAAACAACTTGATTGTCAAACATATCCCTCCTTTTCTTGTGAAGATGATGGCCCTAGTGAGCATCAAGCCAACTACACTAAGGGCAAGAACATCAAGGGAAAACAATCCTCCTCCTCTACTCCTAGATGCTACAAGTGTGAACAAAAGGGACACTACAAGAGTGAATGTCCCAAGTCAAGAAAGTCACACCACAAGGGAAACTCAAAGAAGGAGAGAAAGTACAAGGGGAAGGAAAAAAAGGATAAAATACACAAGAATGCAACTCATGCAGCTTGGGAGGAATCATCCTCAAGTGGCTCTAGCTTTGAAGAAGATGGAGAGTGCTACCTTGCACTGATGGCCTCTAGTAGTGAAGAAATTGGTGAGGTAAGTGAGGTAAGCTTGCATGAATTATCTAAGTAAAATCATATTTATATGCTTGTTTCTACCCATTCTTCTTTTTCTAAATTTAAATTTAAAAGAAAAAGGTAAGGAAAAAATATTGATGATTCAT
Organism: Alisma plantago-aquatica; assembly: GCA_963693085.1. NCBI lineage: Eukaryota > Viridiplantae > Streptophyta > Magnoliopsida > Alismatales > Alismataceae > Alisma > Alisma plantago-aquatica. The sequence goes on along the minus strand of OY856413.1, from coordinate 235,775,988 downwards.
ATGCTAAACTTGAAATTCTTGAGCTTAATGACAAAACTCATCTTGAGAGCATTGATAACTTTCAAGGACAATATCTTCATCTTGAGATCTGATACAATGGAGTTGAAGTAGAGAATGGTGTTTCCCATAAGAACATTAAAACTATTAACGAAGATAACCAAAAGTGCCTAAATGAGCTTGAAACTCTTAAAACTAAAAATGTTGAATTTAAGCTTATCGTTGATGCTCGTAGGGAGGAGAGGGATGTTTATCTTAAGGAAATTCAAGTAATTAAATCTGAGATTTGTAGGTTGCTTGTTCAAGTTAATGATTTATCTTCTAGACCTATCTTGCCTAGTAATGATATTGCTCATATTTCTCTTGAGAAAGATTCTTATTTAACTAAAGCCCTCTATTTGGAGGCCGACCTTGTTCATGCTAGAGATGATATTGCTAGTTTGTCTTCTACTGTCATATCTCTTAATGATGACAATCATAGACTTAGATCCTCTCTACAGAAATTCCTCAAAAGGAAAAACTCCCTAAATGAAATCCTTCACCATTCTACCAAACAAAGTGGTACTGGTGGTTTGGGATTTGTAGGGGGAGCACCTAAGGTCAAGAACAAAGCCAATGTTAAGAAGAGTAAGGAAACCCCCTTTTTCATTGGAGAGTCTTATGGCACTAATAACCCTATGGTTTGTTCTCATTGCAAGTGTGATGATCATTACTCTACTTATTGTCCTTACTAGCCTAAGGGGACCAACCCAAAGATGAAATGGGTCCCCAAGATAACTCCATATCCCAAAGTTTGAGTTGGGAACTGACACTCTCCTTTCTTGTATGAAAAAGGTAGATGGATTGTTGATAGTGGCTGCATTAAGCATGTAACAGGTGATATAAGCCATTTCAACAACTTCACTAAAAAGAAAGGAGGTTTGATTACCATTGGGGACAACAAAAAGGTAAGGTTAAAGGTGAGGGTGATGTAGATGAATCCTTGTGTATCAAGAATGTTCTCTTTTTGGATGGCCTACATCACAATTTAATAAGTATAAGTCAATTATGTGATAATGGTTACCTTGTGCTATTCACTTCTTTAGAATGCTTGATTCTAGATTCCCTCACCTATCAAGTCATATATAAGGAAACTAGAAATGGTAATCTTTATGTAATTGTTCTTGACTCTATTAAGCCTATTGTTCTTAGATGCCTAGTAGTCAACTCAAATGATATTTCTCTTTGGCATCATCAACTTGGTCATGTAAATATGCATTAGTTGAAGAAGTTAAGAAAAAAGGACTTGGTCAAGGGACTTCCCCAATTGGATTTTGAAAAGGATGAGGAATGCCAACTTTATACCCAAGGAAATGAAACCAAGTCCTACTTCAAATCCAAAGGAGTCCTTAGTACCAAGAGAGCTCTTGAACTTCTTCACATTGATCTATTTGGACCAATGAGAACTCAATCACTTTGTAGTTCTAAGTATTGCCTTGTTATTATCGATGATTTCTCTAGATATACTTAGACCTTCTTTCTCATTTTCAAGAGTGATACACTTGATGTTTTCTCTAGTTTTTATAAATGATTTGAGAATGAAGTTTCTTGTTGAATCATTTTCATCCGTAGTGATCATGGGGGAGAATTTGAAAATGATCTTTTTGAACATTTTTGTCAAGAATCTAGTTATGAACATAACTTCTTTTCACCTCGAATACCTCAACAAAATGGGGTTGTAGAGAGTAAGAATATGTTACTATAGGAGATGTCTAGGACCATGCTTTTAGAGTATGACACTCCAAAGAAGTTTTGGGATGAAGCCGTCAATACCTCATATTTTGTGCAGAACTGGGTTTTTACACATCCTTCTTTAAAGAAAACCCCCTATGAGCTATAGCGTGGTAGAAATCCTTCTATCGAGTACTTCCATGTTTTTAGATGTCCTTCTTTTGTTTTGAATACGAAAGATTCTCTCAACAAGTTTAATTCAAAATCTTACAAGGCTTTCTTTCTTGGCTATAGCACTATTAGCAAGGCTTATAGAGTGTTTAATATTGATCTTGCAAAAGCAGAAGAATCTTTAAATGTTAATTTTATTGAGTCTAACCCCTATATTTCCAAAGATATTGTTCCAAATTATGATGTTGCAGGTGATGAATTCCTATTCTAAAAGAACTCAACATCACCCAAAAGGGAAAATAGGTGGTCACTCATAGGCAAAGTAAATTCTAACTTGTTTCTAAAACAAATTTCAAATAGTTTTCTTATCATTCAAATATATGTTGATGATATCTTTTTTGGAAGAACTAACCTTGATATTTGCAAATAATTTAGTGACCTTATGCAGAGTGAATTTGAGATGAGTATGATGGGTGAGCTCACATTCTTCCTCAGCTTTCAAATCAAGAAAACTAAAGATGGGAACTTCATCGACTAAAGCAAGTACACAAGTGAGCTACTTAAGCACTTTGGGATGGAGAAAACCAAGTCGATGGACACACCCTTGTCAAACATTTCCAAACTTGACAAAGATGAAAAAGGTGAGAAGGTAGATGAGAATCTATATAGAGGTATGATTGGAAGTTTACTTTACTTAACTACCTCTAGAACTAATATAATGTTTAGTGTTGGCTTGTGTGCTATCTTTCAACCAAATCCTAAGAAATCACATCTTAAAGCCATTAAGAGGATTTTAAGGCACTTAGCCAAAACTTCAAATTTTGGTCTATGGAATCCCAAGTCAAGGGACTTTACTCTTACAACTTATAGTGATGTGGGTTATGCGGGATGCTTGATTGATAGAAAGTGCACAAGTGGCACTTGATTTCTCTTAGGACCATGCTTGTTATCTTGGTTTTCCAAGAAATAGAGCATTGTGGCATTATCAACTACTGAGGCTGAATACATTGCAGCCTGGAGTTGTTGTGCCAGGTCTTATGGATGAAGAAAATGCTCCAAGAGTTTAACATTCATTTTTATCCTTCTCCTATCTATTGTGATAATACTAGTTCAATTAACTTGCCATATAATCCTATCTTGCATAATATTGCTAAGCATATAGAGGTTCAACATCATTTTTATTCATGATCACATTGCCAAAAAGGATATCTATATCACACGTGGACACGGAAAATCAGTTGGTGGACATTTTCACTAAACCTCTAACTAGAGAGCAATTTAACTTTATGAGATCTAAACTGCTCATAATTTATTTGAATAAATCTGATATGCCTTCGAGCTAGTTGCATCTATCATATATGCTTTGCCTATGTTTTGATCATACTTGCTTGCTAATATGCTAAAAATCAATTTTCATGTTCTTTATACCTTGATTTTATCTTATTTTTGGATATTTTTTGCAAACACATCTTTTATCGCAAAATAGTACCCAATAATGAGTGATATGTTCCTAAGTATGTTTAAAATACAAAATGGACTTAAAAAATAAATTTAATTAGCACTCTAATGGCTAGAAATTAGAATTTCTAATGTTGGTTCAGTTGGACCATCGGTCCAGTTGCCAACTCGACCGATCGGAGGCCGAGAGCTTTTTTAAAGAGCCTATCGATTGAGTTTCTGAGTCACAAAATTCGATGGATGGTCGGGATGGAGCAAACATAAGTTAGGTTTGATTGACCTTTCTCCCTCTCAACTAGAGAAAAATCGACCGATCCAACATTTAGCTCCCTCAAGCTCTCAACCCTATCCCCAACCTTCCTCTCCCTAGCCCTAGTTCAACCTAGATTGACCTTACTTGACCTCTTTCCTATCAATCCTAGGTGTTTGTATGGGATGTGGTGGTGTTTCTCTTTCTCTTTCTCTCTCCATCCTCTCCATTTTGTCTCCATGGCGTCCAATAGGAGAAAGAGGGCGGCCCCAACTGGAGCACCATCTTCATCTTCCAACTCACAACTCATACCCTTTTATGACACCTTCTTTGTCTCTACTGATGATCTCAATAGGTACAAGGTGCTCCTTCATAGGAATCCTTTTCCTTTCTGTGCCCTTTTGGAGACATCCCCACGTAGACAAAGATTCATCAATCAAGTAGACGAGTTGCTTTACAATCACCATCTCTCTGCCTTGTGTGTCGAACACTTGTGCTACAACAATTCCATAAGCAGCACAAAAGTCGTTCATGAATTCCATGAAAAGCATCCTACCTCAAACAGAGTCAAATTGACAATGCCTTAGGCTCTGAGTCAGTGCAAGGAACTCCACTAGATGCTTTACAAGTCTTGTGGTGGCCTGAGGAAGGGAGACGAACTCGGTCATGGCCAAAGGGTGGCTAAGAGTTGGGGAAATATGCTTGGGGTCAAGCAAGGCCAAACTGAAGCGGGTAACTAAAACCTAGGATCTCCTCTGAGGTATAGCACCATTCCCTTGGTGATCCGATGATCCAGAGTTGCAAGGAGATGGGAGATAGGTAAGAAATAGAGAACCAACAGGGAAGAATGGGGCGTTGTAGGATAGGGATCAAAGGAGACCAAACCATGACTTATATACATTTATACCATGTAGAAATATGAGAAGAAACTGTAGAACAAAGATCTTGCAAATAAATCTAGAGGTGAGAGAGGGAGGAAAGAGAATCTCTGCCATTTGCACAAAAATAGAGCACTGGAATCAGGTTTCAAATTTTGGAACCAAAGAAGAAGGAAGGGATGGTGCCATTAGATCAAAAATCTGACAGTCATGAGAGCCCAATTAAAACAAACTAGGAAGGCCAACATTTTAAATGAGCGTGACATAATAAAATAAGAAACTTTAGGTAAACATCATGAATAGATTTAATAACTAGAATATTAAAGTATATTTTCCTTTATATACTATTTGAAGGGTCAACCAATATGAAAATATATCCAAATTTTGCACATCGACCAATTTTACATGTAGAATCCAGATATGACATTAGTTTTGGCTTTTGAGGACTCTAAGTATTTTATTTAATCATTTTAAATTAATTCATATTTTCTCTTTCTCAGTGCATTAGAGACTTCTAGAAATCTTCAATTAGTCTGAAACTTCATCTTTAAGTAAAGTAACACATATGGAACATGAAATGGTCATAAATTTTATCCTTTAAAGTCATGTATCACTTTATCTAGCATTTTGGGCTTCTACATATTTTCTCTCCTCTAATCTACATGTATATATTAAAGATTATCCAAATTGCATGAAAATTCACCCACATGATATTTTTAATGTGTAAATTATGAATCTAATATTCGTTTCCAGTTTTGGAGTCAATTAATATTGTAATTATATATTTTGGAGAAAACTGATACATTCCTTTTTAGAAAAAGATAAGTTAATTATGATTATCCCAAATTTGTGAAACTTAACCTCCAAGCAAAACCAGATCCAATCATTTCGAATGTTAAGTTACCTTTAACCAATTAGTCTTCCTTTTATGAATTTTAGTGCATTATCCATTATTACTACTATTTATCATATTAAATAAGTCAACACCATATTATCTTGTCTAGGGAGTTACAATTCATTCCTTTATATCTTCCTTGCTCTAAAAGGAAAAGGAATGTTTTAGAAAAATATATTTTATCATTATCTCACATAAGTGGTAAATTTGCATATTAGATCCTAATTGAAATATCTATTGAGGTATTTATGCATAAACCCATATATTGACATAAATGGTGATCAAATTCACCTAAAACCACTAATAATTCCAAAAATTCAACATCAAGGATAAAGGGATAGAAAAGATAGGAAAAGCTTAGGAAGAGGTTCAGAAAGAGAATATACCCAATATTTTAGTTCATTACACAAATTATTTGACAGGCATTGTCCTCTCTAGTTGTGGTAACCACGAGAGCCAATGCAAGTCCTACCCGACTATGGAGGGATAACCAAGAGAGAGAGTAACTCAGATCATTTTTGTGGGAGAGCGAGTTGGTGACTAGTACACCAACGGGAGGGATGACTCTTTCTTGATCATTCAAAAAGGATGACAGGAGTTATGGGAGGTCTGTGTGGACTACCATAGAGGTGGGAGGCCATTGTCTATCGCTAGGAAGATAACATCAACCAACATTCCATGATAAGAGGAGCTACTAAAGAAGACGAGGTTCATGGATGCAGTTCATGGTGACTAGGAGGCGTAGCTGTCATACGAGTACCAATTTAACTAGGATTCTAAAGTTGCATACATATGGAAATGAGGATTGTCGCTGGACTTGATCCAAGACCCAATATATCCTTGAAACCATCCTTCCTGTATTATAGTTATTGACGTGATCTGTTGGTTATGAGAATATGATAGATTAAATTTTGTTTCATTGCCTACTCTGTAGCCATATTTCCCAATAGTGATATCAGAGCCAACACCAACTGACTATATTATGGGATAATCGATATGATCGGATTTTTTTTATTTTATAATTGCATGCGATGAAAATAATATCCTTTCAAATCCAATACCACAAATATCCCAAACTAATATATATATGATATATACATATGCAATTTATACGCGTCACCCTAAAAGCAGTTCTGATGGTGGATGTGTAGCATGATTATGGCCAATAACCCCTATATTCTATGCATGGTTGTGTGGTTGGTTTATCTGTTTATCTCAATCTCCGTACCAAGCCTCTATCTTATCTTCCCAATGTAAAGTTAATTTTTTACTACCCTTGCTCCCCTCGAATGTAACTCGATGTTTCTCAATAATTATGTAAAAGTAGGATAGTTTAACTTTTTGTTATGAGAAAGATGAAGATGTATAAAAGACAAGCTGATTGACTAAAGGATTTTGGAGGACATGTTGTACAAGCCAAACCGATCGACCGGTGGACCTGACCAATTTGCTGGAGGAGCTTGCAGATGGTGGACCATTGGAACCAGACGACCGATGGGAAGATCTAGCAACTGACCAAGAGGCGATTCAATTGGCTCATGGGTTTAACAGATCAACCTAGATTGACAAGCATGGATCATCCTCAATAACAAGTTTCTGCATGTGATGTAGACCTAGGTGACATAATCCCTTATGACTCTAAGGGATTACATTAGGCTGACCACAACTGTTGCTTTCATTTATTGCATGCTTTCATTATGGTATATAGCATGTATATGATATGTGCTGTATGGGGAAACTACATGGTCCAACGACTGATAAAGTATATGTATTTATACAAACTCCCTCAAATAAAATATCAAGTTTTGGATGCTTTCCAAAAGTGGCACACATGAAAACCATGATCAATCAAGTGTAGGTTACACCCAAGCATGGTGCACTGTCTATCTCATGGAAATGTGATGGTAATAATGTAGGTTCTACCCAAGAGGGGTGCATTATTATCGTGTCAACTTTTGGGTTAGGCTTGACTGGTGATTCTCAGAGCATCTCGGCCCATAAGCATGCAGGTGATTATGGAAAGGGGTTGTGCACATCTCTATCTGGAATTGCATATGATGCAATTGACAAGAGTTTCCTACCTTTATGGTTCACTGTGTTTACGGTGTTGATCGGGCCATAGTTGAATTATCTTGGATTTGGCCCACTAGAATATTGTACGCTGTAATATTATGAATTGATTTTGAGGGATATCAATTTGAATAGAATAGTGGGTGCGATAATAAATAAAGACCTAATTAATATTGTCATTTTTTCAAATCAAATTAAATAAAAAAGGGTTTTGACAAATGCAAATTTTCTCTTGTAGAATCAAATGATGAACAAATCTAATTTGCAATTAGTCCTGAAGAAGGACAAACTTCACAGTAGAAATTTCCACAACTGGTTTTAGACTTTGAGAAGGGTTCTCAATGAAGAGAGAAAGCGATATGTCCTTGACAAACCAGTGCTTGAAATACCTCCTCCTGATGCGCCTAGGGCACATGTGGATGCTTACTGGAAGCATGCCAATGATGCCTTAGAGTTAAAGTACCTTATGCTTAGCTTCATGAACTATGAGTTGCACAAGCAATGTGAAGACATGAGTGTTCTTGAGATGGTGAGAGATCTTAAGAATGTAACACTTGGTCTTGACAAGCAAAAAAGGGACACTATCCTAAAGGTGCTACTTGAGTCAAAGCAGACAGAGGGAACCTCAGTAGAAGAAAGTGTGGTCAATATGATTGGACATGTATATCATCTTAAAGAACTAGGATTCATCTTGAGCCAAGAGTTGGCCAGTGACATGATTCTAAGGACTATGTATGAATAATATATCCTCTTTATTGCATGTTATCATGTGAATAATATGGCTGGACAGATGTCAGAATTCCTTGCCATGTTTATTCATGCTGAAGCAAACTTGAAGAAGGACAAGCCCATGATGGTGATTAGTGGAGCTGAGTCCAAGGATCAAAGCAAGACCGAGTATAATCTTGTGTTGAAGCCTAAATCCAAATCTTCAACACTCAAGATAAGGAGAATGAAAAGTATAAGAGGAACTCATCCTTTGTACTTGAAGGCTTTCAGGAAGCAAAGGATGGGGATGGTTATCTCCACTTTAGGTATATACATTATTGAGATAAATCTATCTACTTCATTATCATGTGTATTAGATACCGGATGTGGATCTCACATATGTTCACATATGTAGGATCTAAAATGAAGTAGGCCTTTGGGAAATGGTGAGGTGGAACTGCGAGTTGCTAATGGTGCAAGACTTGCAACCAATGCAGTTGGAACCTATAGTATATCTCTACCCACATGGCTTGTAATATAGTTAAAGAACTTCTATTATGTAACTTCTATAAATAGAAATATCATTTATGTATCTTGTATGGACAAGAATGTATTTTAATTCCATTTTAAAAATGGTTGATGTTCTATTTCAAAAGATAGGATCTTTTATGGTAGTGCCCCAATGTCATAGTCTTTATGTTTTAGATCTAAAGACAAATGTATATAACTTTAATATCAAAAAAATAAAACTCAACAACTGAAAACATACCTTTGGCATTGTCGTCTAGGGAACATAAATGAGAATAGCATATCTAAACTCCATAAAGATGGTTATCTAGATGCTTTTGATTTTTAATCAATAGAGACATGTGAATCTTATTTGGTGGGCAAGATGGTCAAAACCCCTTACTAGTAACAATGAGAGGGCAAGTGATCTATTAGGACTCATACATACTAATGTGTGTGGACCTTTTTGAACAACCGCTAGAGGTGGGTATCAATACTCCATTACCTTCAATGATGACTTCAATAGGTATGACTATGTTTATTTAATGAAACATAAGTCAGAAACTCTTCAAAAAGGTCAAGGAGTTTATGAATGAAGTATAGAACCAACTTGGTAAAAGTATCAAGGAACTTTGGTTTGATCGAGGTGGAGAATAATTAAATCAAGAATTTGAGGATCTTCTTAGAGCCCATGAGATAGTATCCCAGTGGAATCCACCTGGAAAACCTCAGTATAATGGTGCATCAAAAAGAAGGAACTACATATTAGTAGATATGGTGAGATCTTTTATGAGTTTAGTCAATCTTTCAAATACCTTCTGGGGGTATACTCTTAAAACTACTGCATTTACATTAAACTGAGTACCATATAAATTGGTTCAAAAGACACCATATGAGACATGGATTGGGAAGCGTCCCAAAATATCTTATATGGGGGTTTGGGGATGTGACACTTATGTTAAGAAAATCTTTCCTAAAAAGCTTGGCCCAAAATCTGATACATGTTATTTTGTTGGATATCCTACATAAATAAGAGGATATTACTTTTATTCCCAATCTGACAACAAAGTGTTTGTTTCTAGGAAGCTGCATTCCTTGAGATGGATTTCATTTCTAAAAGAATCAGTGGGAGGAAAGTAGAACTTGAAGAGATTCAAGACCAATAGGAGAACATTGAACCGATACATGAGCCAGAGGAACAAAGAGAATCACAAGGTTTTGTGAAATCTCAAATTCCTCTAGTAACACATGAACCTCGTAGATCAAGTAGGACACACATAGAGCCTGAAATATTTGGATATCTTGTAACTCAGGAAGGTAGTGAATTGGTCATAGATGATGAGTAATATCCTATAAAGATGTTATTGAGGGACCAGAGTCTGAGAAATGGCTTCAAGCCATGAGATCTGAGATGGAATCCATGTAACCAACAAAGTATGGACTTTGGTGAATCCACCTGAAGGGGTAAAACCTATAGGGTGCATATGGGCCTTGAAGAAGAAGACCGACATGGATGGACAAGTTCAAACATATAAGAGCAGATTGGTCACAAAGGGTTTCAGACAAGTTCAAGGTGTTGACTATGATAAAACCTTTTCACTAGTGGCCATGGTTAAGTCCATCAGGTTCATGCTTGCTATTACAGCTTATCTTGAATATGAAATTTGGCAGATGATGTTAAAATAGCATTCCTTAATGGGAATCTACTCAGGGATGAATACATGACACATCCTAAGGGTTTTATCAATCCAAAAGACGCAAATAAAGTCTGTAAGCTACAAAGGTCAATCTATGGATTGAAGCAAGCATCTTAGAGATGGAATCTTTGTTTTTATGAGACAGTCAAAGGGTTTTTCTTTATTGAAAATGAAGATGAACCTTGTGTGTATAAGAAGGTTAGTGGGTGCATAGTAACATTCCTCATATCGTATGTATATGACATACTACTGATTGGGAATGACATCCCTACATTACATATGGTAACGAAATGGATTGGAAATACATTTTCTATGAAAGAATTGGGAGAAGCATCCTACATTTCGAGGATACATATCTATGGAGATAGATCCAAAAGGCTTCTTGGACTAATTTAGAGCAAATACATTGGCAAAGTGTTGAAGTGGTTCAGCATGGAGAACTCAAAGAGAGGAAACTTGTCTGTGCTTCATGGTGTCCCCATCTCTAGAGCTCAATGTCCCAGTTCTTGTGAAGAAAGGGAATGCATGAGTTTGATTCCATATACCTTAGAAATTGGATCAATCATGTATGCAATGTTGTGTACCCATCTATATGTCTCGTATGCATTCATTATGACAAGTAGATATTATTCAGATCCATGTGATGCTCACTGGATAGCCGTGAAGAACATCATCAAGTACTTGAGAAGGACTAAGGATCAATTCTTGGTCTACTTTAGAGAGAAAGAGTTGGGGGTAAAGGGTTACACTGATACAAGCTTCTAGACTGACCAAGATGATTACATATCACAATCCAGATTCATGCTCTGCCTCAACAATGGACTTGTGAGTTGGAAGAGTTCCAAGCAAGAAATAGTTACTGATTCTACAACAGAGGCGGAGTATATTTTTGCATCAAGTGAAGCAAAGGAGGATGTATAGATCAAGAAGTTCATCATAGAACATGGGGTCGTTCTAAGAATCATCAAGACAACTGAGCTATATTGTGACAACAATGGAGCTATTGTCTAAGATAAAGAACCCATATCACATCAATGCTCAAAGCATATACAAAGGAGGTTCCATCTGATACGAGAGATCATGCAATGAGGAGATGTAAAGATTTGCAAAGTACCAACTGAGAGCAATGTTGTTGACCTATTAAATAAGCACATTCACAGAAAAAACACGATGGACACGTAAGATCACTTGGTATGATTTGTGGGTGATTGGTTCTAAGTGCAAGTGGGTGTCTGTTGGTATGTATGCACAGAGAGACAACTCTGGGATGATTGTAATGGCATAACTTGTAATTGTTTTTGATTAATAAATAAAGTCAAGCTTCCAATTTATTTTGTTTAATTTAGTTATGAGATAACGATGCAACATTATAAATATCTAGAGAATTATATTACTCAATGACATATGTCTTCAAGTACATGACTTGGGGAAATGAGATCATACAGATGTTAAGAGTACATATGTATATTCTCATTATGTCTCTGATCGGTTGTTGTTGTGGAAGGCTGATAGACAACAATAACACATAAGATCAGAGTGTGAGTTGGTTGATGACAAAGTCTCATTAGTCATGATATGGATATATCAAACCAAGAAAACATATACATGTTAGAGAACAATGTATCAGACAGACCCACTGTGAGACTAACACATGGAAGCCATCATCATGGAAGTCATAGTCAGGTCTTACAATGATGGTGGTGGTTGTGGTTCTTAGACCTGAAATAACTGCACTCATAACATGTCATTGGGTACACTTTGACATCATCAAATGCATTCCTGAAACATGTGTTGCTATAATGGTGACGATTGGGTGACTTTAATACATGGGGATTGACTGTGAGTGACAAATATGGTATTTATCCCTCCTACTGGAGTGTGATGTCCTAGGCCTCTGGATTAGCAAGACTGAGAAATGCATGGCCATGCACATGTGAGTCAATATGTGATATTGAGCTTACATATATCTTAGACGGCCTGCTCTTAGTTCAAGAAAAAAGATTGAATAATAATGAGGGTGTCTTCTACATGCCTCTAGTGCAATCTGGACATCAGTGAAAAAGGAACTATATATACAAGCATTGCAACACCATACGCATATTGTAGGTTGAAGTTATTCCCCAACTTTCCATTTACTTGGATAGCATTGATGTGTGACTAGGAACCACTCATTGCTTGTGATGTCATATGGTGTTATGGACATTCATTTCCAAGGTAATATGGGACCTATAGGGTCACACACATAGATCTCAACCTAGAAGAGGAGTTTAATCTCAAATAACAATTGAATTAAGTATTAAAGTGTTTAGGTATTTGATTCACACAATAAATAGGCTGACTGCACTGCCAAACACCCATCAAAAGTGTTGAGACAACTGTCTGGAAGTGCCAAATGACTGTCTCAAATGTTGAGATGGGCATATGGAGAGTCATGCCTATTATGAGTTTGAATTGGCTAAGGAAGTGAACCGACCAAATTGACCATCTCGACTCGGGCCACCAGACTACCGTTTGGGTGAATAAGACGGTCGTCTCACATGGGAGAGAAGGTCCGATTCAGCTGAGGGAAGGTTGTGGATATTTCCTAATTCATTTGAGTTGCACATTACTTGTTGTGCAAGGAAATTAATGTGATATTAATTTGAAACAAATTGTCAATTTCATGTACAATTGGGAAACAACAAAATGACCATCTAGGATGTGCCAAATGGCCATTTGGGTTATTCTAAATGACCATCAGCCATGCCATATGACCGTCTGGCATGCTAGATGACAGGATGGGTTTCCAGATGATTGTTTGGACTGTCACATGTTGTGAGATTTCTAGAATTTTTGTGAAAATTTGAGATCTTCTAGTCCCTTCCACTCATGCATCAACTAGGAACATGGATCCAAACCCCTCTTATAAATAGAGGGGGTACATGGGCTTCCCAAAGCACAACACAGATGATTGAGAAATAGTTTCTCTGACAAACATTGTCCTCTCTGGTTGTGGTAACCATGAGAGCCTAGGCAAGTCCTACCCGACTAGGAAGGGATAGCCAAGGGAGAGAGAAACTGAGATCATTGTTGTGAGAGAGCAAGTTGGTGACTAGTACACCAATGAGAGGGATGGCTCCTTCCTACTCATTCTAGAAGGACGACAAGAGTTATAAGAGGACCGTGTGGACTACCATAGAGGTGGGAGGCCATTGTCTACCGCTAGGAGAACAATGCTAATCTACAGTCTATGACAAGAGGAGATGCTAAAGAAGATGAGGTTCATGGCTATAGTCTGTGGTGCAGACCAGGAGGTGCAATAGTCAGACCCCGGTGCAACTAGTATTATGAAGTTGCACATCTATGATGATGAGGATTGTCACTGGACTTTCTCTAGGACCATGTATATCCTCGAAACCATCCTTCCTGTATTATTGTTATTGACGTGATTCACTAGTTATGGGAATATGGTAGATAAGATTTTGTTTCTACTGCCTGCTCTATAGCGATATTTCCTTACAGAAAAGGACTCCAACAAAAGCATTTAAATGTAAATATGAATTATTGGGAAATAACATGCATTTAACCTATCTCAAAATGATAATATAGAAAAAAAGATAGATGGAGATCCAAACTAGGCCACCATTAGATATTTTCCTTCAAAGAATCATAACTTGCACACACAAAATCCTACTCTAAGTTATTGCAATTTGAACCATGGTAACATAATAGTGTACTCTTGAGGTAGTGAAGTGTGGGGATCATATGATGATGTTGAATGACCTTAGGAAAATATTTCTATTTAGTAGAAGACCTAAAAACTAAAAAATATGATTTGTTATTATAAACATTAGATATGACAGTTGGTGTGTTTGTGACCAAATTGGATTTAGAGCAAAATTCAATTTTTTGGTTTTCAAATATTTAATGAAATTTAACCATTTTCCTTATATGTAATGTCATAGGTGTTGAAACCCTAAAATTGGACTCTAGGGATGAATATGGATATGTAATGACCTTGGACTTTCTCATTCTGAATATAATATATGTACATATCCAAATTAAATTTAGGCATTCATATGACTAACCTTTGATTCCCTTGAAATGAGGCATTACTGTCGAAGAATAAATTTTCATATCATGTTGTGGATGATATTAAAATGATACATTTCTTCATAATATATTTGTGAGCAATTTATGTTCTCAAGGTATTTTTACCCAAAATTACTAGTCTTCAACCGTGATATGTGAAATAAACTTGCCATTCTTTTGTTATGAACCATGTTGTGACTTACTAGCATAACGTACCACATGTGATTTTTGTGTGGATATGATATATTCCAACAACATATACTTATGGAAATTTGCTTTCCTGAAATGAATTTAAAAGAGAAGATGTATATCTTTGCCTACTCACTCTACATTAAAGAGCATATATGCATCTTTTCCTACTGACCTCATTTTAAGATAAATGTGTGTCTTCTCCTACACACTCAAAATGTTATGGTATACTTGTTTCCTACCTTCATATTTTATATTGTTCTCGTTTTACCCCACATATAATACACATAGATGCTTTACACATATTAATATGTAGGTATTTTGAATGTTTTCTTATATAAATCTTTTTCTTTGGTACTTGTTTCCTACATCCCAAATTAAATGTTCACCTCAAAACTCCTTTCTCTTTTTTGTATTTTTTGAAAAGTTTTTGTACAAAAACTTTTGTGAAAAGGAAAAAGAGAAAAGAGATGTCGGCTCACATGCCATTACAATATAAAGATCAACACTTTTAGAGTATATATACAAGAATGCTAAAGAAATATAACCAACTAAAAATCAATAGGAAAGCCCCAAGTAAGCTTCATGTTCCCAGAATAAGAACATTAGCTTCATAATAGAAAAGGATAGCAACTTTGGCCAATAAGAAGAATCATCCAAAAATAGATCAGATGAACCATAGGAGCAAAAGCAAACAACCCCAAATCATCAGAAACAAATGGAGATCCAACATAGATATCTTTGGACCAGCAGTAGCTCACACCTAATCTTTGGAGAAGGATCAAAAGAGGTAAGGAGAAGGATTAAAAGAGGTAAAGCCTATATAGAGGCAAGCTAATCTGCAATACATCTCACAAGAAGCTATAGAAAAAACCAAGAGAAAGCCCTCTTACAAAATCATCTCCAAAAAACAACAAAGGAAGAACCATAGGAACAAAAGCTAACAACCCCTAAGCATGGAATTTCAAAACATAGCCTTATGAACTAACATCAGTTCACATTTTCTATACAGAGAAAGACCAAAAGGGGAAAAGACACCAAGAACCAGTCTCATATGCACTTCAAGCACACAAGCCATTACAATGAAAATCAAGAATAATCCTCTTGCAAGTATCAACAATAGAAAGTTCTTTATCCTCATGAACTCTAGAATATCTTTCCAACCAAACATAATACACATAACTTAATAGTAGGAATTTGTGGTTTGTCTTATGTGACATCATCCCAATTTCCAAAATAAAGCCATATATTAACTAAAATTTCCAACTCTCTCCAAACATGTTTTAAGTAAGAACAATTGAAAAGAAGGTGAGTAGTCGATTCTCAATCCATCTTATAGAAATGACATCTCAAAGGGCCTCGGAATCCCATTCTTTTCATATTACCAAAGGTTAGAAGTTTATCATGGATAAACTTCCACATATTCAACTGGTATCTTCTTAGGAAATAGTCCTTTCCACAACCACTTGAATACCTTAGAATCCAGGCCAGAAAAATGAATAAAATTCCAAACAAGATTTAAATTGGGAGTTTTCTTATCATTAAACAACAAGCTGTCAGAAATTTCCTTGACCTAGGAACAATCCTAAGTACCTCATTCAATTTTGTATTATATCTATTGCAAGGAACGACCCAATTACCATCCATCAACACAGAGGCAACCTTGCAATTCATAGGTAGGCCCAATTTAAGATAGGAATCTTTACCAACTAGATCCCATAAGAACTTGTTATTCAAAACCCATGGATCAATCCATAAAAATGTACCCCTACTATTTCCAATACAAAATTTGATACGAGACAACAACTTTGATCTACATTCCAAAACTTTAGAAAACATCCAAGACATAGATGAAGAGGTTTTAATCGACTAGAAAGAAGATCTAGAAATATATCTTTCATTAATCCATTTGACCCACAAAGAATCCTTCTTATTAGCAACATCCCAAGCATTAAAACACAAGCAGGCTTTAGAAACTTGAACAATCATTTTGATCCCAAGTCCACCCCCCTTTTTAGGCATAGTAACATTTTTACACTTGGCAAGATGAAGTTGGGATTTGTCTTCATTTTTTCCCTATAGGAAGTCCCGACAAAGTTTTTCAATAGCTTCCACAATATATTTAGGGATAGGAAAAGCATACCACCAGTGAAAGAACAAAACACTAAGAGTAGATTGAATAAGTTCCAACCTCCCTGCCATAGCTAGAGTATTTGTCTTCCATCCCTCCAACTTGGACTTCACATTGTCTATCAAAACAACACAAGTAGATCTACGAATTTTCCAAGTAACAAGAGGTACTCCAAGATAAGTGGAAGGTAGGCTACTTTCTCTTAAATTTAGGATATCAACGATTTTAGCTTTGCTAGAACAACTTTTACTGAAATCACTTCACTTTTAGCCTTATTGAACCTCAACCCCAAGAGTTCACCAAAATTATGTAGGACTTTTAAAATAGCTTCAACATTCTCAGGACTAGCTTCCAGAAAGATCATAAGATCGTATGCAAACACCAAATGCGATAAAGAAAAACTACTAGAATATTTAATAGGATCAAGAGATTTATTATCCACTACTTCATTCATGAGGACAATAAAGGCTTGCATAACAATAACAAATAAGTATGGCGCGATAGGGTCCCCTTGGCAAATGCCATTAGAAGGAAGAAAATTGTTTGTGGGTTCACCATTAAACAACACTTGATACATAATAGAATTGAAAATTTTAGACACCCAATTGATCCAAATAGATGGAAATCCCATTTTGTGAAGAACAACAAAAAGAAAATTCAATTTCACATTGTCACATGCCTTAGAAATATTGATCATCAACACATTTTACTCCCTGAAGAATCCCAATTGAAGTCATGCAAAATTCCATTTGAGAGCAAGATAGAGTCCTTGATATTTCTCTTTTGATAAAAGCATACTGATTGTTACTAACGATCAAAGGGAGACAATTTTGGAGTCTATTGGACATGATTTTAGAAATTATTTTATACACAACACTGGAAAGTGAAATAGGCCGCCAATTCCTGATATCAAAAGTATCAAGACCTTTAGGAAGCAGAGTAATAAAGTGTTGTTCGACTCCTTAAGTAACTTTCCATTATAAAAGAAATCAATCACAACCTTAGAAATATCCCTTCCCACAAAGGACCATGCTTCCTTGATAAAACATGCATTAAAGCCATCTGGGCTAGAGGCCTTGTCAATCCTCAAACAAGAAACAACATCATCAATTTCAACATGAGTCACTTTTCTAATAATACTGATCTTATGATTTTTACCAAGAACAGGACAAGCCCATTTGAAATCCCTTAGGCCCACACAAATATGCCCACTAATGAACAAATCATAATATAACTTCACTATGAACTCTTTGTTCACATTCATGTCATAGGTCAACTGTCCATTAATGTTTAGACACCTAATTTGATTTCTTTAGCATTTGGTCTTAAGAGAAGAATAAATAAAAATTGAGTTTCTATCCCCTTCAACAACCCATTGTACCCTAGATTTCTTCCTTGGGAAACTTTCTTCAACTTTTTTAGCTTCATAGAGAATATTTCTAAGAACCTTCACTTCATTTTGAAGACCAGGATTCAAGGCTTTAGGTCAACCTTGATTTTAGCTTGTAAAGCATTAAACTTGGTGACCTTCACATTATCAGAAATATTACCCACATTATCACGATTCCAAACCTTTAAAATAGACCTCAGTTTCTAAAATTTCTTGTACACCTTGTACATAGACGTACCTTCAAACTCATCTTCCCAAGCATTCTTTAACACATCAAGAAAAACCACATTTTTAGCCCATGAAGTAATGAAATGACGGGATTTAATCACTCATGGTTGATGAATAGAAAATAAAATGGATTCATGATCACTTGTAGTATTAAAAATAATCTCACCAGAGAATTCTTCAATCGTATTATTAAAACAAATCATTATAAAAAATCCTATCAATCTTAGAAGTAATGAAGCCATCATCATCTTCATAATTATCCCATGAGAAGAGAGGTCCTTTTAAATCTAGTTCATAGAGACCATGATTCAAAACCCATTCATTAAATTCATTCATAGACTTGCTAGAAGGTGGATTCTTACTGACTCTCTCATTGTCCCTGCAGACAACATTGAAATCTCCCAACGAAATCCATCGTAACTTAATGCTTTTCCACATAGAATCTAGAGACTCCCCAAGATGAGTGCGATCACAATCTCCATTATGCCCATAGAAAATAGAAATAAGGAATGAGAAACCATCGACCATGACTTTACACAACACATGTTGGTCAGTTTCAGTAAGCTTAATAATAGAACACTCACCAAGATCCCAAATAATTACAATACGACCCAAAACATGAGATTCAATATTAGAGATAAAGTATCTATTATGAAAATGCTTAGAAATAAGCTTTCCTAAATTTCTTTTGCTGAGATTAGTTTCATGTAAAATAACGATGATGTTCCCCAATCTCCTCAACTCCTCCTAGACACTATTAATTTTATTACTAATTCCACAAACATTCTAGGAGGATATCTTAATGGGTGGAATCATTTATGAAGTTGGGCCGTTGAGCTGGCAACCTTAGTGCATTTAGCAATTGTATCTAGGTTACTTGAAGGAGAGAACATTGAGTTAATGATTCTAGAGGACATACCCACATATGTTTTAGGGAACACAACTGGAGGATAATTCATCATCATAGAAGATTTAGTCAAACATTCTGGACCATTCATAAAAGACATTAACTAATCAACAAAAACTTGAATAGGGGTAGAAAAAGCAAACCTTGAATTAAAACCACTAAGGAATCCAAACTTGAAAGAGCATTAGTGGAAATAACAACTTTAGAAGTTGGTAGATAGTTACCATCAACAATAAAAGTTGGAATTTCATTGGATCCTACAGGTACTCGATGATCTAGAACCTCTTTAGTAGAACTCTGATCAACAGGGAAACAACTAGATTCATGACCAAATAGTTTATAGGAATCACATACTCCCGATCACCATTTATATTCAATTATCAATCATTAAGTAACTACATTATCTCCTAGAAGTTTGATGACAGAAGGAAAGATAGAGGTTGAACTAATAAGCACTTGAATTCTTTTGTAGTCCAGAAAGGTACATTCCCATATAGCTTTATCAGTACTAATAGGGGAACCCAGAAACAAACCAATGCATTCAAACATCGTTGCTTCCCATAGTTCTAACAATAGACCAAAGAACTTGATCCAGATAGGTACGCTTTTGAGCCCAATCTTTGAAATAGGAATATGAGGTTTCCATTTTATTAGGATTAGAGGAAAATGCTTCACGAACCATGGTTCTTTTTCTAGCACAAACTTCATATCCTGATAGGAAAAAAACCTGAAGATGAAGAGTTCATTCAGCCAAGGTATAATTTCAAAGTCTTCATCAATCCCCAACACATTTGCTAGATGTTAATGAAGTAGAACCAGGTTCGGATAGAAATTTACTACATACCCAAAGACACAATAGTTCCATTTAGCTATGTTCTCAGAAGCTTCAGCGCTTGGAAACAGAATGTGACCCTCTTTATTAGTTATAGCCGTGTGGAACAAAGGGGAAACAAGCTTACTAGAGATTTGAAACACTTTGATCTAATCTTTAGGAGAATTAATAGTTGTCGTGAAATCATCTTTCGAGGATTTACCTTTCCAGATATGAGATTTTCCTCTAAAAGATGGCTGGAGGTGCTCTTTCGCCTGGTATGTCGTCTTTCTAATCACCTCTAGAGAGGGTTTCATCGGTGCTCTGGGCCTCTCTTTATTAAAATCTTCTAAGTAATGGATGTAACATCTTTCAATTAATCATCCTCTTGGGATATTTTCTCTTGATTTTCCCAAAATTCTTATAGCTACTTTTGGCTAGCAACACCTCTACTTGTTGTACAATATCCTTTAAATGCCAAAGTACTTCTTTATTTGGACATAACTAGCTTATATTGAAGCAAGCCTTCCCTTTTTCTGAGTGGTGTTCCCTAAACTCCTAGGTCTAGATTACCTAGAGAAGATGTGTCGAGAGGATCTTACTTCAACACTGGAGTTTGTAAAGGGTATCTTGATATGGACAAGTTTTCCTCTACAACTTGTCCTCTGTAGTATATGTTAATGTAATCTCCCCTATTGTTACACCACCCTTTTGGTGAGAAAAATTGTGTGGAATATTTTGTGATAATTCCATAGTTCAAATTTCTATTACTATGATAGTATGGTTTTGTGTATCATGCTTTTTGATAAATGAAAATACCTACCTTCCTCCACACATTTTTGTACCTTTAGATTGGTATGTTTTATTCCTCAAATAAGTAAGGAGTGGGTCATCTCTTGGGTACCACTCCTTACAAGTATGGCATCAAAGCTTTAGTCATTGGTGAATCTGACAAATTCATGTTATCCTATGTTTATCGTATACCTATACCTATAGCTTGTGTTCATAGTTAGATGACTTGTAGATGTTGTTGAGAGTTCTACCCCTTATATCAAACCAATTAAGGTTCTCACTCCCAACATAACTTGTTTCCACTTGTTTCCTAGACCACTTCTACAGTAGTGAATAAGACTACACTAATCCCAACTACTCCTACCCTCTCCTTAATCCTAGAACTTCCCTATGCATGAGTTGAAACTTTTAGTAATCAGTTCCTATTTTTTAAATTCACAAGATGTTAGTTTAACAACTATATACGATGAACTATATTGGATATCCTCATTGAAGTTATACCTAGTTTCTACCTTGAACCTCTTCTTAGATTTACTTTGAGTATGGTCTCAGCTAATTCTTCCCTAGTAAGGATCATGCTTAGATACCCACCATTGCACTCCACGTTAAATTTTTGAAGTAAAATACCTCTTTTTTTATTACCTAAACTAACACCATTAGGGTTAGGCAGGCCATGTCTACAACATGGAGATGCTTCAACATAGTTTTTCTTGAAATTCTCTACCTAGTTGTTTGCTATAAGTGAACAACATGAATTAGGCAACCATGTAACCCTCTCCCGTTCCATAAGTTAGAGATGCTTTTGGTATTTCCTTCTAGATTTGTGAAGAATTAGACTCTCATGGTGGAATGAAGTATAAGTATTGTAAGGAGGTAAGTTGTTAACTTTTCTAATATATTGATTTTGGTGCCATTTGTGGATTTCCATCACAATGTTTTCACCATTAAACATATTTTTATTGTCATTATATGTATACAAAAAGAAAAGTTTCTATATTTCAATGATACTTCTAGAACCAAGTCATAACTTGAGGAAGTGTGTAATAGTAGAGGAACCCCTTAGAGTATACCCTTAACTAGTTAGGGCAACCCTAAAACTGTAAGCCTATGGAGCAATAAGTCAAAAGGACTTTTGAATATTTATGGATTAGTTGACTTATCCCTTGTTACCTTTTTATATGGTTAGTTGGGTATATATAAATCCTTAAAGGGGTGGATTTTTGTAATGTTTAGTCTTTATTAGTACATATAAACTTTGGGGTTGTCTAGACTTAATGAAGGATGCAATAAGTAACTCATTATAATATCCAAACAATTGAAAACACCTTATTAGGGTAAATGAGTAAAATTTGATAAAGTTGAATATTACGAATGCTAATTGAATCACTAACATAAGTTTTGAAAACTAATGTGCACTTATATAAAATATTGGGCTTATAAGGGTAAGTTGATAGGTTAGTAAAAAAAGGTATTAAAGGATTGAACTTGATTGTTGTGTACCCCAATTTGCTATAAAACTAATGGTATAGATAATTATACTCTAAAAACTAGATTAAATGATTTAAGGATGTTAAAATTAATTAATGTGCATCCTTTCCCCGCATGATAGTTACAACCTAAAGTGAAAACAAAATAAGTACACCCTAACCATAACATGTGTATTTAATGTGTACACTAAGTTCATGGATGATTCGTTCAATAAGTTACATAGAATTGAATATAATTATCAAATGTAGTTAGTGAAATGTAACTATAGATAAATTGTAACCTTATGTATTAAATGTAATCTTCCTAACAGAATATATTTATTGCCTTGGTTATGGGATACAAGATAAGTAATTTGCATTGGTGAAATATATGCATGTACTCAATTTAAAAGATAACCCTAATACTCAAAGAAAAAGGAGATACATTTGATTTTATACTTTTTAAGTATGCATATAACCAATATTAAAAATCATATTATAGAAGAAAATTGATAATTTTAATAGTAGTAATAATATTATGTGTTTAGGTATTCATTCCTAATCAAGTTGATTGTTGTCATCTTATGATACCACCTAATACTCATAGACCTGAAAATAAACAATAACCTGACCTCAAACCTATTGACCAAATCTAGAAAATAATATAGGGAATCTATTTACATAATTTATTTACTCATGCTTAAATGGTGGAAAATAAGAGGATTTGGTAAGACCTAGTAACCACATGTATGAAATCCCAATGCTTAAGAAATTATCATGGAAGTAATGTTGATAGTAAAAAGATGATGATGAAACTATTAGTACAATGTAGGTCACCCCAATAAGTGTGACAACCATAAGAGAATCCTGGAATTTGTTGTAACTCTCCTAGATAATATTTTAGTATGATTAGAGAATGGAGACAAGATGTTTGGAGTAACATAATTTCATCTTAGGAATGGATTTTAAGTGTTATACGAGATGGTATGCAACAATCTTCACTCAATATTTCCCTCAAGTGACATGGAAACTTAAAAATTTGGTTAGAAGGTGTAACTAAGTACACTAGGATGTGGATGATTGGATTTTAGGTATGAAATAGTGTTTAAGAGTGGAGTGTTCTGACATAAAAAAGCCTAAAAGTTTTACTCATGAGAACCCCAATTCTATATATAGGTAAGAATAAGATTAGTGAATAATTGTTAGCCCAATATTATTCAAATATGCCCAAAAACCAATCAATGTACTGTTACATACCTAATTTAGATATATCAAATATATTAAATGAAAATATTGACCCCAAGTTTATTTTGTATCCCCCTTATAAATAACATGACACATTAAAGGTGACATGTATGTTTGGATATAATAAATAGAATGTTATTTATAATCTAGTGAACCTTAGTAGATAATATGACAATATATTTAACTCTAATTTCCATCTAACATATAGTTATATAAATAGTAATCTACAATTTAATTAAATCACATAATAATACAAAAAAACATGGATATTAATCTAATTCATAAAAATGAGTCATATATTGGAATATTCATAAATAATCAAAAGATATATAAATTGCACACTACTTTTTTTTAATTAGGTTGCCTTTTATTTAGATCTAATGTATGAAATGAAATTAATAGAGAACTGAGTGAGATAAGGCAATTATGGACATATAAAATGGAAATGACGTCCTCCATGAGTGGTTAATCCCAAAAACATATTCCAACTAAATATGCATAACAATGAAATTTATTTAGATAATGATAAAAGTGTTGGTATATATGCCCATAGAGCCATCACAAGATATTGCATAGAGTCGGATATTAATTAATCAGTTAATGTGATTATTTGGTTAATTATGAATTCCAGAATATTATAATTAATCCACGAGCGTTTTAATTAACGCATCGTTTCTATTTACCGATGGGTTTAGGAAACCCTACTTCCCTTTGTATCTATATAAGATATCGAGAGAGGCTTTTCAGTTTACGCTCACATACATAAACCCTAGCCATCACTGTCCTTAGGAGAGGAAGGAGAGCAACGTGTCGCTAGCACGTCGCCGCACAGACACGACTCCTTCCCGCCGGCTTAGGAAGCACGACAGGGAGTTCCAGTCCATCCACGTGGACAAAGTAGAGACACAGATGCTGAGACGCCTGTGTTTGGAGGGCATCAACAACCATTAGTGCGCGTTACGAGCGGCGCACATCATCGCACGAAAGGAGCGCCACCGAATCTTCTAGTGACAGTGAACGGGAGAGAAGTTTTGTCCGTGTAGACAAGCGTCGTTGCACACCTTTGTGCAGTGGGACATCGCCGGACTTGCTCCGCGATAAGGTATATCCTGCAAACAATCCTTTCAAATATGCTATTTTCGACGAGATCCTATTTTGGGTTGCGTAGATTTTTGTTGCTTCCGCCGCACATGTTTTCTCCACAAAACCCAACAGTGGTATTAGAGCAGCATCGATCTACGACGTAGTTGGATTTGTTTTGATATGATCAAATCGTTGTATATTGTTTTTTATGTTGCATACGATGTGAATTAAAACTGCTAATGTACAAATCTAAACCTAATTCCACATACGCCACAGGCTTCTATTTTTGACGTTTTGGACGGGGTCGACTATGGAAAATATTGATTTTCCTAAGTGCACGGAAGTAAAATTCGGTATACCTTTCAGGGGTTGCCCCTATGTACCCCGCATAGTCTGCGTGGGAGTCAAATTTTTTTAATGGGGAATGTCCCGCATTATAAGTATTGCAATTTTAATATGTATATACGTATATGTAGATATACCTATAATAGCATACACGCCACCTTTAAAATCTATTTTATGTGGTGAATGCATGCACGGTTATGGCCTAGTATCCCCTTTTGTGAATGTTGTGAATGAATGTGGACATCGATCTTGTGGATATGTTTATTTGTGAAAGCTATGGATGTACAATGGTTGTATATGGATCCTTTTTATAAAGTATTCGGCTTGCATGCCGAGCCTCATCTCTTATTTCAAAGTGTAATTAATTCTTTCCCTTTATATTTGTACTCATATGATGTAATAGAGATAGGATTAGTTTTAGTTTTTGTAACCTTGATGTAAGGAGGCCACTTGAAGATCCAACTCCAAGGAGTGACCATGGAGAAGCACCATGAAGATCTAATTCCAAGAAGCAACCTAAAGATCTAACTCAAAGGAGAATCCATGGAGAAGCAACAAGAAGATCCAATTCCAAGAAGAAACTTGAAGTTCCAACCTCATGAAGCATCCATGAAGTTGTTCATTGTAATGTTGATCATTACATGCTTACATGTTGATTCACAGGTGTTGCATGAGATGCATAAGACCATAGGTGGACCGTAATCCTTTGTTTCTCCAAAGGATTACAATAGTATGGCCATAACCGATGTATTTGTGTTTGTGATTGCATGTTTATCGTTTGTGGTTATGGATATAGTAGTATATGATACATACTACAAGTATGTGGTGTTTGGATATGTATATGTATTAATAAAACCCCTCAATTAATAATATTAAGTTTTAGTTGCCTTCCATAAAAAAACACACATGAAAATCTTGATCGACTATGCGTGGGCACGCCTTCGCGTGGTACACTGTCGATCTCGTGGAAGTGTGATGGTGGGTGTGTGGGTCTACCTCCGCAGGGTGCACACTCATCGTGTTGGCTTATGGGTTGGACTTAGCTAGGTAACCTTGATAGGATCAAGTACCTAGAGGCACACAGATGCATCATGGCAAGGAGTTGTGCATGATCATCTATCCAAGAGTTGCATATGATGCAATTGGCAAAAGTTGCCTACCTTAGTTTTTGGTCTTTGACGCCGGCGTTGGCTGGGCATTGATGCAATTATTTTGGGTCTTGGCTCACTAGAAGGTTGTGTGTTGCAATCTTCCTAGTTGATAGTGAGGGCTATCAATTTGAATAAAATAGTGGGAGTGTAATTAATTAAAGGCCTAATTAATCTCGTTTATCAAACCTTTACAAGTCAAAATGTTTTGGACTAAATGCAAATTTTTTCTTTTGTAGCAATCAAATGGCAAACAACACTCACACTTTCTCGTTGAGATTGGTCCTTGAGAAGGACAAACTTACTGGAATCAACTTTCAAACATGGTTTAGGACGCTGAGAATTGTTCTCACACATGAGCGTAAGCTCTATGTCCTTGAAACACCAGAGCCAGCGGAACCCACCGTAAATGCACCCAAGGATGAAAAGGATGCTTACAAGAAGCACCTTGATGATGCCGTGGATGTCAAGTGTCTGATGTTGTGCTCAATGAACTATGAGTTGTAAGAGCAGCATGAGAACACGAATGTCATGGAGATGGTAACACATCTCAAGAACAGGTATCAACATCAAGCAAGACAGAAGAGATATGATGTCTCAAAGGCTTTATTCAGGAGCAAGATGAAAGAAGGGGACTCAGTTGGCACCCATATACTCACTTTAATTGGGTACGTGGAAAGCTTATCCAAGCTGGGTTTCCCCTAGGTCAAGAGTTGGCAACTGATGTGATTCTACAATTGTTGCCTGAATCATATAATCATTTTGTCATGAACTACAACATGAACAATTTTGACAAGCCGTTGTCAGAATTGTTGGGCATGTTGAGGACAACTGAAGCATAGATGAAGAAAGACAAGCCCAAGTCTATGATGATGATCAGTAAGACAAAGGGAAAGTCAAAAGGGAAAGGCAAGGCTAAGAAAAGTTCTAAAGCCGGGCAAAAGCCAAAGTCATCCGTGCTCAAAGCTAAAGGTGGGATCTCCAAAGAAGGCAGTTGTCACCATTGTCACCAGCGTGGACAGTGGAAAAGAAACTATCCTCTCTACCTGGAGGAACTGAGGAAGAAGAAGTAGGGGATAGAGATCTCCACTTCAGGTATATACGTTATTGAGATAAACTTAAATACTTCTTCATCGTGGGTACTGGATACCGGATGTGGATCTCACATATGTTCTAATATGCATGATCTGATAAGAAGTAAGCCTTTACAAAAGGGCCAAGTCGAGCTGCGGGTCGCTAATGGAGCAAGAGTTGCTGCCAACGTAGTTGGAGTTATTAGTTTATCTTTGCCAACGGGCCTTGTAATAGAATTAAAGAATTGCTATTATGTACCTTCCATTAATAGAAATATTATTTTTGTATCTTGTATGGACAAGAGTGGATTTGAATTTCACATTAAGAATGGAATTATTTCTATTTCTAAATATGAGATCTTTTATGGCAATGCCCCTATGTCTTATGGTATCTACTTGTTAGAACTTGAGACTAGCATATACAACGTAAATACTAAAAGGTTAAAACTTGACAACTCAAACAAAACATTCTTATGGCATTTTTGTCTTGGGCACATAAATGAGAAGTGCATATCTAGACTCCATAAGGATGGTTATCTAGACTCTATTGATTTTGAATCATTGGAGACATGTGAGGCATGTTTATTAGGGAAGATGACCAAGACTCCTTTCACTAGACACAGTGAGAGAGCCAGTGATATGCTAGGTCTCATACATACTGATGTATGTGGACCTTTTAGATCAAATGCTAGAGGAGGCTATCAATACTTCATTACCTTCACTGATGACCTCAGTAGGTATGTCTATGTATATCTTATGAAACACAAGTCAAAAACTCTTGAAATGTTCAAGACTTTCATGAATGAAGTAGAGAAGCAACTTGGTAAGAGTATTAAAGCACTCCGTTCAGATCGAGGTGGTGCATACTTAAGCTAAGAGTTTGAGGACCTTCTGAGAGACCGTGGTATTGTATCACAATGGACTCCACCTGGTACACCACAACATAATGGTGTGTCAGAAAGAAGGAATCGTACATTATTAGACATGGTACGATCAATGATGAGTTCAGCCGAACTTCCAATATCATTATGGGGATATGCTCTTGAAACTGCAACATTTACACTTAATCGTGTACCTTCCAAATTGGTTCAAAAGACACCATATGAGATATGGAATGGGTGTTGGTATGTATGCCCTGAGAGCTAATCATGGGATGATTGGTGGGATGCATTAAGATTGATTTGATAAACATCAAAGGCAAGCTTCCAATTCTTTTTGGTTCAGTCATATGAGATAGTGATAGAACATATTGAAAGTCTAGAGAATGACAGTACTCAATGACGTATGCCTTCAGGTTCAGGACCTGAACGATGAGATCATACAAATGCTAAGAGTTTGTACATTCTTGTTATGTCCCTAGTTGGATGTCAATCTGGAAGGTAGATATACAACAATGACACACAAGACTAGATTGTGGTGTTGGTTGATGACAGAATCTCATTAGTCATGATATAGAGATATCAAACCAAACACATAGGTACTTGTTAGAGAACAAGTGTACTGGACAGACCCACCGTGACTTTGACACATGGAACCATGACATGGTAGTCACAGTCAATACTCACAGTGATGGTGGTGAGTGTGATTCTTTGACCTGAAATCACTACACTCAACACATGTCGTTGGGCACACTTTGACATCATCAAACGCAGTCCTGAAACATGGGTTGTTATAAAGGTGATGATTGGGTGGCTTTGACACATGGGGCATTTGAGGGGTGAGTGATAGATATGAGATTTGTCCCTCCTGAGGGAGTTTGATATCCAAGGCCACTTAATGAGTAGGATTGAAATAGGCGTGCACACGCATGTGTGAATCAGTATGTGATATTGATGGCATACATATCTCTTCCAATCTACTCTGAGATCAAGAAAGTGAATGAACATTGACATGATGATTGTTCCATGCTTCGAGTTCATTCGGGATATCGGTGACAAAGGAATTATACATTTACTGTAACACCATTCACGGATTCTAGGATTGAAAGTTGTTCTCCAACTTTCTTTTTCACTTGGGTAGCACTGATGTGTGACTAGGCACCGCTCTTTGCTTATGAAGTCATAAGTGTTATGGACTTTCACTGCCAACGTGAAATGGACCTGCAGGGTCACACACATAGGATTTAACCTGGAAGAGGATTTTTTTCCACAAACAATGTTTAGATTGATTACTAAAGGAGTTTAGTAGTTCAATTAAACACTCAATTAATTGATAGCTCAATGTCATAATGTTCAAGGTGTTGGACACATTGATTAGAGTATCAGATTGATTAAAACTGCAATTGACTGTTTCAGCACAATCTGCACTCCCAACCGATCGGCTCATGTGATGAACCGATCGGCTCATGTTGTGAGTCGATCGGCTCATGGTAAGGGTGAAACGATTGCTTCAAGTGTTGAAACGATCGGTTCAACTGATGCAACTGAGCAAGTTGGGAAAGTAGGATTGGTGAGAAATTTCTTTTCGTTTCACTTGCCCAATTTGATTGGAATAAGGATTGGTATTTGATACCAATTAGAAACAAAAGATGGAAAGTCAATCGGGAACTGACCAGGACCACGAACCGACCGGTTCAGAAGTGAACCGACCGATTGAGGAGTCCCAACCGATCGGTTGAGGTGTCACCTGACCAGCTCAGGTCCCCAACTGATCGTTTCAGAAATGAAACGCTCAGTTCTTTTAGTCCCGCATTGCCCGGGATGGAGAACCCTGTCCCATGACCCTCCTATATATAGGGGTATTGGGGGCTTCTCAAAGTAAAACCCAATGCAACCAGTTGCTCTGTGAAGTTGTCGTTCTCTCTGGTTTTGGTAACCGAGAGAGAGTCTGAGCAAGTGCTACGCGATAAGGGAGGTACAACAAGGGAAAGAAACTACAGAAAGCAACTGGTGGCAGGAGAGTGTGTCAGCGACTAGTACGCTGACATGAGGGTGTGAATCCTTCCAATTCCTTGTGAGACAAGGAGATTGGAGTTCCAGGTGGTCCGTGTGGACTACTTCAGAGGTGGAAGGTTTCTGTCGCTCGGAGGACAACTATCAATCCCGATAGTCTCGGTGAGACCAGGAGTCGTCAGTCCCGGTGCGACCAGGAGCTGCACAGACACCGTCCAAGACTGGAGGTGAAGACCGCGCAAGGCGCGAGGTATTGTCGCCGAGAAAGCCTCGGGACAAGGTATGATTCCATAAACCATCCTTTCCTATTGTATAGATGTTGACGCGTTTCCTTGTTCTGGGTTTGGGGGAGAAATTTTTTGTTTTTGCTGCCTTCTCTTCCTCCCCTTAAACCCAACAGTGGTATCATAGCCACGTCAACTGCTCTATACTTTAGGGATTATCGATATGATCGATTTTGGTTTGTCGCCTTTATTTATTGCATACGATGTGAATAATATTGGCTTTATGCATGTCCAATCCTAAATCCACAAATCCCAATTTACAAATATGATATGTATTATGAATGCACTCGATACGCATCGCCCTTAAACGAGTTTTGTGGTGGATGTATAGCGTGGTTATGGCCAATAAACCATATCTGTGTATGTTTGTATGTGGTTGCTTGCATCTCGGTCTGCGCATCGATCTTCCTTCTCCTATTCCTGATGTAACTCGAAATAATTTGAGATTTCTTTCCTACCTTTGCTCCCCTCGAATGTAACTCGAGGTTTCTCTTTTTACAATGTAAAATAGGATAGAATCTTATTTCCTGTTATGTCAAAGAACGGAGGACATCCTGATGACAGCTGAGATGATCGGTTTAAGGTGTGAACCGATCGTTTGACGTTTGGGACGATCGATTCAAGGAGTGAGCCGATCAGTTGATGACCGGTTCGAGGAGCGAGACGAGCGGGTGGCGGCCATGATGAGATGCACGATGACTGGGCAAACCGATCGGTTGGAGGAGCCAACCGATCGGCTGGTGGAACCCACCCGACCAGTATGATGGCGAGCCGATCATTCATGTGATGAGTTGATCAAACCCAGAAAGGCAAAGCACATAGTTCATCTTGTAAAGGTTGCATGTGATGTAGACCTAGATGACCGTGATTCCTCTTGGCTTGAGGAATCACATTAGGATGGCCATAATCATCGCTTTTATCATTTTGCAGGTTTTATGTGGGATATAGCATGTATATGATACGTACTATGTATCGTGGTGATTGGATATGTATATGTATATAAAACCAAATCCCTCATTAAATATTAAGTTTTAGATGCCTTCCAAATGTGACACACGTGAAAAGCTTGATCAACCAAGTGTGGGCACACCCTAGCGTGGTGCACCGTCTATGTCGTGGAAGCGTGAGGGATGAATGTGTGGGTCTGCCCTAGCAAGGTGTATATTCATCATGTTTGCTTTGGGTCGGACTTAACAAGGTGATCTAGATGGGATCTAGTACCTTGAGGCATGGAGATGATCATGGCAAGGAGTTGCATATGACATCTTATCAAGAGTTGCATATGATGCAATTGGAAAGAGTTGCCTACCTGAGAGATCTAAGTTGTGGGTGACAGCCCTAGCTGGTCCATAACTTAGAGGATTTCAGGATCTTGCCCACTAGAAGGTTGTATGTTGCAATCTTCCAAATTGATGGTGAGGGCTATCAATTTGAAGTAAAATAGTGGAAGTGATAATTAATTAAAGGACTAATTATATCAAAAAAATTTCAAATCAATCAAATAAGTCAAAAATGAGTTTTGGACTAAAATTGCATATTTTCCTTTTGTAGTAAAAATGACAACAATCAACAATCACTTTTCTCTATGATCGGTCCTTGAAAAGTACAAGCTAAATGGGACAAACTTCCACGACTGGTATAGGACATTGAGAATTGTTCTCACTCAAGAGCGAAAGCTCTATGTCCTGGATACTCCAATTCTAGAGGAACCTGCTCCTAATGCACCAAAGGCAGAAAGGGATGCTTACAAGAAGCATTCTGATGATGCCATTGATGCAAAGTGCTTGATTTTGTGCTCTATGAACCACGAGTTGAAGAGACACCATGAGAACATGGGTGTCATTGAGATGATTCAGCATCTCAGGAACATGTATGAAGATCAAGCACGACAAGAGAGACAATGTCTCAAGGGCACTGTTCAAGTGTGTCATGACAGAAGGAGATCCAGTTGGTCCTCACACACTCAAGATGATTGGGTATGTGGAGAACCTGACAAGACTGGGATTTCCACTGAGCCAAGAGTTAGCTACTGACGTGATACTGCAATCGTTGCCAGAATCCTACAGTTAGTTTGTGATGAACTACAACATGAACAACTTTGATAGGCCACTGTCAGAGTTGTTGGGCATGTTGAGGACAACTGAGATACAGATGAAGAAGGACAAGCCTAAGTCGGTGATGGTGATCACGAGTAAGAAAGGCAAGTCCAAGCACAAGGGTAAGGGCAAAGCTAAGAAAGGTTCTGATGCTAGCTAGGAGCCCAAGTCGTCTTTAGCTCTCAAGGCCAAGGGAGGCGTGACCAAGAAAGGAAATTGCCACCATTGTCAAAAGCTAGGACATTGGAAAAGGAATTGTCCTCTCTATCTGGAAGAACAAAAGAAGAAGGAGGCGACAGACGTCTCTACTTAAAGGTGTCCTGAAAGTAAACTTGTAACACTTTTGAGGTATATGATACCAAGATGTAAAGTGTAAAGCACTCATAATTGGGGCAAATGTTGCCGCCATGGACAGGAGTACTTTAGTTTATTTTCATCCTAAAAGGCATGTAATACAGTTATGAACTGCTATTTCATATTTGTCAATAGATAGAAACACTTTATTTTTGCATATTGTATGACAATGATGGCAATCAATAAAGAGATGTTTCAATTTCTAAAGATATGATCTTTGTGGCAATGCCTTGTTTATCTTGTGGTATTTGATATGCATAAGATAAAATGATACCTAAAAGTTATAGATAACTCAAACAATCAAATTAGCATCAATCATGAGAAATTCATTTCTAGTTTCCGTGTGATGGATAAATCTAGACTCTTTTGGTTAGAGAACCAGTAAGAGTGTAAAGCCCGGGCCCACTGCCCAAGGTTCTAGTAGAGTTTCAGGAATGACGACTGGCCCCACGGACCACCACTAGCCTTAACTGCGCACTTTGTCCACACTGACACGCAAGCCAGGATCAACTTCCCGACTGGTCACCCATCCTAGTACTACTCCAAGCCGAGCACGCTTAACTACGGAGTTCTTTAGTGATGGGCTCCCAGAAAAGGAGGTGCACCTTGGTGATATGGGTAGTCCAATTATTCCTTTTAAGATCAACTTATCCAAGGTCTCAAATCCTGGGATGTTACAATCTCCCCCACTTAGGCTCTTGACGTCCTCGTCAAGGCTCAACTATAAGGCCTCATAATCTCTTCCCCATTTCAGTGCAGACCCATAATGGCCCATGGACACCCAGCTCCCGATCACGGAATACCAGTGCAAGGGTGGCTACGTCAACCACAGACATCCCTTTCCTACATGCTTGGACCGCACGGCTCAAGACTGGCATGTCACATGCCCATTTGGGCCCCACCTACTGGAGGGGTTATGGCTCTGATACCATTTGTAAAGCCCGGGCCCACTGCCCAAGGTTCTAGTAGAGTTTCAAGAATGACGACTGGCCCCACGGACCACCACTAGCCTTAACTGCGCACTTTGTCTACACTGACGCGCAAGCCAAGATCAACTTCCCGACTGGTCACCCATCCTAGTACTACTCCAAGCCGAGCACGCTTAACTACGGAGTTCTTTAGTGATGGGCTCCTGGAAAAGGAGGTGCACCTTGGTGATATGGGTAGTCCAATCATTCCTTTTAAGATCTATTTATCCAAGGTCTAAAATCCTGGGATGTTACAAAGAGACATGAATATCTTGAACATGATTAATCAATCTTCACTAATGGTAGTGGGAGAATGATTATCCTATTAGGTATAATACATGTGATGTATTTACATACCTATTGGAACAAATGCTAATACTTCAAATGGTGTTTAGAGAAATACCAATATGAATATCTTGAAGTGTTCAAGATTATCATAGATGAAGTGCAAATTTGGTAAAGTGTTAATTCTTGATGAGATCAATGAATTAAATACTTGTACCAAATGTTTGAGATCCTTTTGAGTGATTATGATAGTGTATCATAGTGAACTCATGATTAAGGCATGGTGATGTCTAAATCAAGAAGGAATCATACTCTAAGGAGTTAGAGAATGATTATCAAATAATTGAATTCTTCTTAATAAAAGAAAACCCCACACTAATAAAAGACATTAAGAATCACAAGGAGTTGTGAGTTCTTATATCCTTAACAGATACACCTCAATTATCTATGTGATGAGTTGTTCATGTGATGAGTCAATTATCCAGATGAATATGAGGAACCGAATCTTGAGTTATGGTTCATGACCATTACATCCTAATGACTTCCATGTGAACCATAAGGTATGACCTTGATGGTAGCACCCATTCGAATAAAATCCATAAGTGCGAATAAGTCTTAAGTGTTAAGACACATGGATAACATTTTGAGAAGGATGATGCTTGTTGATTGCAACTTAATGAATAAGACATTTGGCATATGGATACTAAAACCGCATTCCTATGAGGAATAAAACAAGGATGTGTACGTGACACAACCTATTAGGTTTATGAATCCACTAATGCAAATGAAGTCTATAAGTTACAATGGACTAATCAATGTGATTGATTGAGTACAAGCAACTCAGAATTGGATCTTTACCTTGATGATATAGTCAAAGTGTTTGACTAATATGTCAAAGATAATGAAGGGATCTGTGATTTAGTGGGAGCGTGTTCATATTCGACATGTTGATGTGAAATGGAAATGTTCTAGAATGGAAATACAAAAGTGGAAATTATCTTTAAGGAAGATAGAGATGTTTCCTATGTGATAGGAATAGAGATCTATAGAGATAGTTCTCGAAAACCTCTTGACCTGAAAAGAGAAAGCATACATTGGCAATCTGTACTAAAGGGTTCAGTATGCACAAATTCAGTGGGAGAAAACTTGTCCATGTTACATGGAGTTAGTATCCCAAGGCCAAGTGTCTAATGCTTATGAAGAATGGGAACACTAAGAATAGATGTGGATCTATTATGTATGTAATGATCCCATTATCTTGCATGTATCGACATGGCAAGAACAAAATGCATTCATCATCTTGTATATAGGACATGGAAATATGATGTGCTCATCCTGATAACTCGTATGTGAGACATGACGAGTGGATGTCTGTCTACTTCCAGTAAGGGTTACTGGAATACCATGAGAACTTGATAAGTACTTGAGAAGTACAAGTTCTATGGAGATAAGGAAGAGTTCAATGTAAAGAGTTACATTGATGCGAACTTCCGAAAGGACAGAAAATTAATCGCAAAATATATATAGGATATATAAAAGTGAAAGTTTGTTGATAATTGGAAGTATTCCAATAAAACCATTTAAAAGGAAATGTCGAGTATCTAGGCGTTAGAGAACAACAGTTGATACTATATGGATCTGGAAGTTCATGAGATGAACTTATAGATATTATGCTCATTGATGACAAGTATGGAATCCTTGATCATGCAATGTGGCTAAAGGTTAGCAAAGGAATATTAGATTACATATTACGGAAACTCCATCTCATACGTGTGACATACATCGAAGAGATGAGAGACATGCAATTTATACTGACGTTGGCAAGTTGTTGCCATAACTCACTATGTTCGCACTAGAGTACAGTAACATGTGGGACATGTTTGAAGATCACTATGAATATGATTCAAGGGTGATTGGCTCACAGTGCAAGTGGGAGTCTATTGGTATGTATGCCCTGAGAGCCAATCATGGGATGATTGGTGGGATGCATTAAGATTGATTTGATAAATATCAAAGGCAAGCTTCCAATTCTTTCTGGTTCAGTCATATGAGATAGTGATAGAACAGATTGAATGTCTAGAGAATGACAGTACTCAATGGCGTATGCCTTCAGGTTCAAGACATGAACGATAAGATCATACAGATACTAAGAGTTTGTACATTCTTGTTATGTCCCTAGTCGGATGTCATTGTGGAAGGTAGATAGATAGAAATGACACATAAGACTAGATTGTGGTGTTGGTTGATGACAGAATCTCATTAGTCATGATATAGAGATATCAAACCAAACACATAGGTACTTGTTAGAGAACAAGTGTACCGGACAGACCCACCGCAAGTTTGACGCATGGAATGATGACATGGTAGTCACAGTCAGTACTCACAGTGATGGTGGTGAGTGTGATTCTTTGACCTGAAATCACTACACTCAACACATGTCGTTGGGCACACTTTGACATCATCAAACGCAGTCCTGAAACATGGGTTGTTATAAAGGTGATGATTGGGTGGCTTTGACACATGGGGCTTTTGAGGGGTGAGTGATAGATATGGAATTTGTCCCTCCTGAGGGAGTTTGATATCCAAGGCCACTTGATGAGTAGGATTGAAATAGGCGTGCACACGCATGTGTGAATCAGTATGTGATATTGATGTCATACATATCTCTTCCAATCTGCTCTGAGATCAAGAAAGTGAATGAACGTTGACAGGATGACTGTTCCATGACTCGAGTTCATTTGGGATATCAGTGACAAAGGAATTATACATTCGTTGTAACACCATTCACGGATTGTAGGATTGAAAGTTGTTCTCCAACTTTCTTTTTCACTTGGGTTGCACTGATGTGTGACTAGGCACCGCTCTTTGCTTGTGAAGTCATAAGTGTTATGGACTTTCACTGCCAACGTGAAATGGACCTGTAGGGTCACACACATAGGATTTAACCTGGAAGAGGAGTTTTGTCCACAAATAATGTTTAGATTGATTACTAAAGGAGTTTAGTAGTTCAATTAAACACTCAATTAATTGATAGCTCAATGTCATAATGTTCAAGGTGTTGGACACATTGATTAGAGTATCAGATTGATTGAAACTGCAATTGACTGTTTCTACACAATCTGCACTCCCAACCGATCGGCTCATGTGATGAACCGATCGGCTCAGCTTGGTGAACCGGTCGGCTCAGGTTGTGAGTCGATCGACTCATGGTCAGGGTGAAACGATTGCTTCAAGTGTTGAAATGATCAGTTCAACTGATGCAACCGATCAAGTTGGGAAAGTAGGATTGGTGAGAAATTTCTTTTCATTTCACTTGCCCAATTTGATTGGAACAAGGATTGGTATTTGATACCAATTAGAAACAAAAGATGGAAAGTCAATCGGGAACTGACCAGGACCACGGACCGACTGATTCAGAAGTGAATCGACCGATTCAGAAGTGAACCGACCGGTTGAGGAGTCCCAACCGATTGGTTGAGGTGTCAACCGACCGGCTCAGGTCCCCAACCGACCATTTCAGAAATGAAACGATCGGTTCAGGTTTCGAGTTGGTTGTTTTGTGGAAAATCTCGAATCCTTCTACTCCTACTTTTAGTCCCGCATTGCCCGAGATGGAGAACCCTGTCCCATGACCCTCCTATATATATAGGGGTATCGGGGGCTTCTCAAAGTACAACCCAGTGCAACCAGTTGCTCTGTGATGTTGTCGTTCTCTCAGGTTTTGGTAACCGAGAGAGAGCCCGAGCAAGTGCTACCCAATAAGGGAGGCACAACAAGGGAAAGACAACTGCAGAAAGCAACTGGTGGCAGGAGAGTGTGTCGGCGACTAGTACGCTGATAGGAGGGTGCGACTCCTTCCAATTCCTTGTGAGACAAGGAGATTGGAGGTCCAGGTGGTCCGTGTGGACTACTTCAGAGGCGGGAGGTTTCTTCCGCTCGAAGGACAACTGTCAATCCCGACATTCCCGGTGAGACCAGGAGTCGTCAGTCCTGGTGCGACCAGGAGTTGCACAGACACCGTCCAAGACCGGAGGTGAAGACCACGCAAGGCGCGAGGTATTGTCGCCAAGCAAGCCTCGGGACAAGGTATGATTCCACAAACCATCCTTTCCTATTGTATACACGTTGCCGCATTTCCTTGTTCTGGGTTTCAGGGAGAAATTTTTTTGTTTCCGCTGCCTTCTCTGCCTCCCCTAAAACCCAACAATGGGAATCGTCCCAATTTGTCTATATTAAAGATTTGGGGATGTGAAGCTTATGTTAGGAAACAATTTCCTAAAAAGCTTGGACCCAAATTGAAAAAATGTTATTTTGTTGGATACCCCAAGGAAACTCGGGGATACTACTTCTACACACCAACTGACAACAAAGTGTTTGTTGCTAGGACTGTTGTATTTCTTAAAAAGGAATTTATTTCCAAAGGAATTGGTGGGAGGAATGTAGAGCTCGAAGAAGTTCGAGACCAACAAGAAAGTAGAGAACCTGAGGAGGTACATGAGGTACATGAAGACTCACAAATTGTTGTGGAATTTCAAGTTCCAAATGTAACACAGAAACCTCGTAGGTCTAGTAGGACATGACTTGAGCCTGAGAGATTTGGATTTCTCGTGACTCAAGACAGTGACGAATTGGGCATAGCAGATGATCCAACTTCCTATCTAGAAGCTACTAAGGGACCAGAATCTGAGAAATGGATCGAAGCCATGAGATCTGAGATGGAATCCATGTACACCAACAAGGTATGGATCTTGGTGGATCCACCCGAAGGGGTAAGACCCATAGGGTGCAAGTGGGTCTTCAAGAAGAAGACTGACATGGATGGAAATGTTCAAACCTATAAAGGTAGATTGGTTGCGAAAGGATTCTGTCAAATTCAAGGTGTTGATTATGACGAGACCTTCTCACAGTTGCCATGGTTAAATCCATCAGGATCATGCTTGCCATTGCAGCTTATCATGACTATGAGATTTGGCAGATGGATGTTAAAATAGCATTCCTTAATGGGAATTTACTCGAGGATGTGTACATGACACAACCTGAGGGTTTTATCGATCCAAAGGAAGCCAATAAAGTCTGTAAGCTACAAAGATCAATCTATGGATTGAAGCAAGCATCTCGGAGCTGGAATCTACATTTTGATGAAGTAGTCAAAAAGTTTGGCTTTAGTCAAAATGAAGATGAACCTTGTGTTTACAAAAGGGTTAGTGGGAGCACAATTGTATTTCTCATATTGTATGTGGATGACATACTATTGATGGGAAATGACATCCCTACTCTTCAGACAGTAAAAGGTTGACTAGGGAAGACCTTCTCTATGAAGGATTTAGGTGAAACATCCTATATACTAGGGATCAAGATCTATAGAGATAGATCTAGAAGGCTTCTAGGCCTAAGCCAGAGCACATACATTGACAAGGTGCTAAAGAGGTTTAGCATGGAGAGTTCTAAGAGAGGTAACTTGCCCATGTCCCATGGGGTTATGATCTCTAAAGCCCAATGTCCTAGTTCATGTGATGAACGGGCACGCAAGAGTAAGATTCCATATGCATCATCAATTGGATCTATCATGTAAGAGATGTTATGTACTCGTCCTGATGTGTTGTATGCTTTGAGCATGACGAGCCGATATCAGTCAGAT
Organism: Alisma plantago-aquatica; assembly: GCA_963693085.1. Lineage (NCBI taxonomy): Eukaryota > Viridiplantae > Streptophyta > Magnoliopsida > Alismatales > Alismataceae > Alisma > Alisma plantago-aquatica. The sequence continues at coordinate 235,736,252 of OY856413.1, read as the reverse complement.
CCAGGTGAATGTCACGGGACAGCCATAAAGAACATCTTAAAGTACTTGAGAAGGACTAAGGATCAATTCTTGGTATATGACGGTGAGGAAGAGCTCGTGGTAAAGGGTTACACTGATGCTAGCTTCCAAACTGACAAAGATGACTACAAATCCCAATCTGGATTTGTGTTTTGCCTGAACAATGGAGCTGTGAGCTGGAAGAGTTCCGAGCAAGAGACCATTGCAGATTCTACAACAGAGGCTGAATATATTGCCGCATCTAATGCTGCAAAGGTAGCTGTGTGGATCAAGATGTTCATTTCTAAACTTGGAGTGGTTCCAAGCGCTGGTGATACAATTGAGTTGTTTTGCGACAACAACAGAGCCATTGCACAGGCTAAAGAACCAAGATCGCACCAACATTCCAAACATATTCTACGGCGGTTCCATCTCATACGAGAGATCGTATAATGAGAAGATGTGAAGATTTGCAGAGTACCTACAGAAAGCAATGTGGCTGACCTACTCACAAAAGCACTTTCACAGCAGAAACATGACAGACATGTTCAATCACTTGGATTGAGATTCATGAGTGATTGGGTATAAGTGCAAGTGGGAATTTGTTGGTATGTATGTCCATAGAGACCATCATTCGATGATTGTAATGGGATACTATGTAAATGATTTGTAATACTACATTGATCATATCAATAAAGGCAAGTTTCCAATCTACATGTTTATGTTTTATATTGTGAGATGACCATAAAATTTATAGATGTCTATAGAATAATATACTCAATGACATATGTCTTCGGGTTGATGACCTGAATAGTGAGATCATATGTATGCTAAGAGTATGTATTCTTGTTTTATCCCTAATAAATTATTATTGTGGAAACATCCATAGACATCAATAACACACAAGATTAGAATGTATGTTGGTTGATGGAAGAATCTCATTATCCATTATATGGAGATATCAAACCAAATACATAGATACTTGTTAGAAAATAGTGTATCGGATAGACCCACCTTGAGAGTGACACATGGATACCATGATTGGTAGTTAGAGTCACATCTCATAATGATGGTGGTGATTGTGGTTCTTAGACCTGAATTCACTACACTTATCACATGTCGTTCGGTGTACTTTGACATCATCCACCATGGTCCTGAATAAGGATTGCCATAAAGATGGTGCTTGGGTGCACTGTGACACATGGGGATGACTGTGAGTGATGTAGATGGAATTTGTCCTTCCTACGGGAGTTTGATATTCTGACCACTTGATAAGTGAGACTGAGAAATGCATGGCCATGTTTATGTGAGTCAATATGTGATATTGAGATTACATATATCTCAGACAGTATGCTCTAGTTCAAGGAACATGGATTGAACGTTGAAAAGGATAATAATTACATGACTTGAGTTCAATCCGGATATCAACGACAAAGGAACTATACAATCACTGTAACACCAATCATGAATGATAGGTTAAGTTGTTCTCCAACTTCTCCAATTACTTGAGTAGCAATGAAGTCTTGCAAGATACCAATCATTACTTGTGAAATCATAATATGTTTATGGATAATACTGCCAATGTAATTTGGAGCCTACCGGGTCACACGCATAGGATGTGTTGGAATAGGACTATAATTGTGGATTTGATATGAATTGCTCCGAATCACATTGATTACTAAAATGTTTATGTAATGGATTAGAATAATATTGGAGTGGCTGGCTCTAAGTGCAAGTGGGAGTCTGTTGGTATATATTCCCATAGAGCCATCACAAGCGATTACATAGAGTCAGCTATTAATTAATCAATGAATGTGATTATTTGGTTAATTAATGAATTCCAAAATATTCTAATTAATCCACGAGCGTTTTAATTAACACAGCGTTTCTGTTTACCGATGGGTTTAGGAAACCCTACTTCCCTTCGTATCCTATTTAAAGGAGGATTGACGGCCGATATCTATATAAGATATCAAGAGAGGCTTTTTAGTTTACGCTCACGTACGTAAACCCTAGCCATCACCGTCCTTAGGAGAGGAAGGAGAGCAACGTGCCGCTAGCACACCACCACACAGACACGACACCTTCCCGCCGGCTTAGGAAGCGTGACGTGGAGTTCCAGTCCATCCGCGTGGACAAAGTAGAGATGTAGACGTTGAGACGCCTAGATTCGGAGGGCATCAACGACCATCTGTGCAAGTTTCATCTAATATAGACTTTAGTAACTAACTCAATTATGGGAAAAATGAAAACATTAGTATTAACTCAAAATCACATCCAATTAGGATAATCACATAATCTTTATGATTTTAATAATGATTTCATTTGTTTGTTTGTGTCATGTGCCTTCCTCAATTATATTACTTGGACCTATTGAATTAAAGTCCTTGGTTTGTTTTTCTTTGTCTTCATTGTGCCTAGTTGGATTGGATGATAGAGATACCATTGTGTAGCCCAAAAATAATTTCCTTTTCAAGATAATTGTACATATTTCCCCCTCTCAGTCTATCCTATATGTCTCTTCTACATTACTTCTAAAAATTTCTTCTTATATGAATTCCTGTCTCCAATTTTCTTTTTTATCCCAAAATAGAATCTTATCTCTTCTAAAAAAGGAAGTCCATGATTGTCACTCTATTTTCTTCTCTATTTTTCCTCCCTTCCATTCATTTTCTACTCCAATCCTTCTAACTGAAACAATTTTGTTCCATTGTCCACCTATGCCAAAATATCACTTGTTTTTTTCTACCTGTGTGGGTTTGTAGATGAGAATATGTCCATGGAAAGGTATAGATATAGACCAAAATATGTAATTGATGTCTATGGATTTTGTTTGAATCAAACTGTGGTGATTCTCCAACTTGTAGTTCTGCTTTTTCGTAGTTACTACATCCCAAAGTGGGTATTTCATGTTGCCACACCCTTTTTAGTTGATTTCAACACTTGCTTATGGTTGGGTCTCATGATTCTGCTTTAAACATTGAGGTGTCTTGGTTGTCGTTGCAACCTAGGTCCTTGACTCTTCTTTCTTGACTAGTAATGGTAGAGGCCTACTTGGGAATCTCTAACTGCCTCACATGCTCCTTCCAATGTTTGTGTGTAAGAAACTCTAGGGAAGAAGATGAGAGTGTTTCCCCAAGATGGATTCCCCTTTTCTTTTCTTGATTGATTTTTCTCTTTGAGAGATTTCAAAGATAGTTTTTCGTGTGCGGAATGGAAATTCTATGTTCTAGGTTTTTTTGGTTTGCACACGAGGGACTTTAGTTTTGTTTCCTCCCCTAACTCAAAGTTGTTCGATGCAATTTTTGCTGTTGGAACTTTACTATTTTTACATGTCAGACCATATGTTCCATTTCATGTGTCAAGGGTTTCTCGCTCACTTGGTTTTCTTTTATTTCATAAATATTGGGTAAATATAAAAAAAACTTAAAAATCACCTTTATTCACTGCATGGTTTAAAAATTAATTAAAGTTATGATCTAGAATTAGAAAATAAGATATATCATTTGTTCATTTTGAAACCTAATTGGATTTAGTGAAAAATTCATAGTTTAATATTTTGAATATTTGTGGAACTTAATTCTTATATGTAATGTTCTCAGATGTCTAAAACCCTGGTTTGGACTCAAGGGTTGAATATGGTTATGTGGTGACATTGACCATTCTAGAATTAAATATAAGGTAGGTATATCTTCCATTTAATTTGGACATTTATATGACTGAACTTATATTCTTTTGTAACGAGGCATGTATCTCCTTGAATAAACTATGAAATCCTTTTGTAGATCATATAGAAAATATATCTTTATCATATTAATACTTGTAAGTCTGTTTATGTCCTCAAGGCTTTGCACACTAAATTTATTGTCTTTACCCATGATATGTCAAACGAACTTGCTTGTGCTTTTGTTATGCATCATTTAGTGACTTACTAGCATAATGTAATATATGTAGATTTTGTGTGGATGTGATATATTAATGCACCATAAATTTACGAATATGCAATATTTCAAAAAGAGAAGATGTAAATTTTCCCGCTTACCCTATATTAAAGATTAGAAGTATATCTTTTCATGTTAACCCCACATTAAAAGCATACATGCATCTTTTGCTATGCACTCCATATTTTATGATAGATTTTTTATTTCTCACCTGCATGTTTTATATTATTCTAGTTTTTCACATATAATACTCATGGATTATTTTATCATATTGTTATGCAAGTATTTGTCAAGTTTGATCTATATTCATATAACTCTTTTGTGCAAAAAAATGCTTCACCTTTTGATTAATCATCCTCTTGTGATATTTTCTTTTTCCTTACCTAATTTTCTTATAGCCACTTGATGACTTGAATGAAGATCATACTATTTTTCTATAAATCTAATTTTCCATCATACATGGGTGTGTAACTATTTGGGTGGAGGGAAATTATTTTGCTATCCTCAAACACCCATGCAATACTATATTAGAAATTCTATCTTATTTGCAAGGTAGTTACTTATTTGAACATTAAGCAAGAGGAAAAGAAAATATGTTAAGAATGAGGATGTGAAAGTACATTGTATGAGTCATAATAATTCCATATTAATCCTAGTTTTACTCATATTTTTAGTCAAGTTTTACATTTTAATTTCCCATTTTTATTTAGAAATATCCTCATTTAGTTTTCCTTATGTTTATGTTAATTTGTTAGTTGTTTGATATAATCTAGTGACTTTAATGATAGGGCTTGGATTAAATTTATCTCCATAGACCAACTTAGGACAGTGGTCCCACTAGACAACCAGTGGGCCCAAAGCAAATTTTGACCAAGCATAGATAGATCTCGATCAACACCTTCGATGAGCCCCATCAAGGCTCACCTTCAGTGGCCCTCCCATCAAACCAAACCCAATGCCACTCACCTATCCTTCCTCTAGATAAATACCAAATCCAATAAAATACATCAAGAGCCAATCCATCTAGGCTCTACCTTCATCAGACTTGTCCATTGGACTTTGCACCCTACCTGCCCATTAAAGTGTTGTACCAACTTCATCAATGCCTATTTGAGGCTCTTGATAGTCTCACCATCGACCCTTTACAAATGTTGTCACTCCATAGAGGTCTAGTAAGACATCCTATCAACCCCTTAAGACCTAGAACCATCAACTATATAGATCCATTGAAGGCACACCTCCATTGAGGCTGCCCAAACCATCAACCAATCCAAAGACCATCAACCTCTCCATGCTATCTTCTTCTCAAAGGTAGAAGTTGTTAGTCTTATCCACAATCATGGCTACACTTATTGTACGTATTTGGAATTTGGAGCCTCAAGCCTAGAGCTCTTATTAATAGAAAGCTCTGAACCTCCATACGGAGGATCCTCTCAATATTAAAAGGATATCGTGATCTATAATCGAGCACCAAGAAAGAGCCACTGAATGTCTCCATCGATCACCATTGACCTGACTTCCCTACTCCCATTGACCTCCTATTGTGATCCTCACAAGGTCAGATCCAAGTAATTAGAGAATAATGACACCTGCAAAGACACCTCAACAAATGTATAGAATTGTCTCACTACTGTTCTAATGCCCTTGTCATCAAGAATAGAGACATGAATTCACACACCATGACCGTTCCTACTTAATCTAGATGACAATGGATTTCTACCCATCTTCCATTGTTAATCCTATTACTTCCACGATGAGTAAGTAATGACCTTCCTAGAATGTAGAGAATATCTCACCTACCAATTTTTTGTTCTTTCACTTGCATCTGAACCTATATGAACCTTTCTGTATTCTAAATCACACATCTAAGATGCTTGCAACCTTGTTTAATCAACATTTTTGCATGTTTGTTAGATCTTTGATGTAGAGTATAATATATAAGTAGTTTTTTGTTAAGTATGTAAAACTGAGTACAATGACTTCTCTTTTATAGGACAAGAGAATAAAATAATAAACATATCTAGGAAATATGGGATAAATAATACAAGTAACATGTAGATTAGAGTACAAGTAAATAGAAATATAAGAATATCTCTATACTCCCCCTCAAGCTGGAGCATAGATGTCAAACATGCCCAACTTGTTCACTAGAGTCTTAAATCAAGCTTTAGGTGGAAGCTTGGTGAAGATGTATGCCACTTGATTTTTAGTAATGAGATGAGGGGTACTGATGCATCCAGAGAGGATAGATTCCCAAACAAAGTGATAGTCTACCTCTATATGTTTTGTGTTCTCATGAAAGGAAGGGTTGATCACAATAAAAATAGAAGCTTTGTTGCCACAGAACATAGTGATAGGGCTAATATCAGAAATATCAAATTCTTGGAGGAGGCTTTGAACCCACAAAAATTCACATGCAGTATGAGCCATATATCTATATTCACTTCTGCACTTGCTAGCTACCATCGTCCACTTTTTGCTACACATAGCAACTAGGTTGCCTCCTACAAAGGTGAAATATACAGATTTAGATTTCCTATCACATCTACTCCCTTCATATTCAGAGTTTAAGTAACCACAAAGATTACAATGTCCATGTCTTTTGTACAATAAATCTCTACTTGGCGTGCTTTTTAGATATTTAAGAATGTGACAAAAAACATCCCAGTGACATTTTCAGGGTTTATGTAGGTACTTTCTTACAAACCCTATGACAACGGTAATATCGAATCTCGTGATGATAATGTAAATGAGTTTACCAACCTGTAACACATGGGCCCACTGTCCAAGGCTCTAGTAGAGTTTTAGGAATGACGACTGGCCCCACAGACCACCACTAGCCTTAACTGTGCACTTTATCTTCACTCAAGCACAAGTCGGGGTCAACTTCCCGACTGGTCACCCATCCTAGTACTACTCCAAGCTGAGCATACTTAACTATGGAGTTCTTTAGTAATGGGATCTCAGAAAAGGAGGTGTGCCTTGGTGATATGGGTAGTCCAATCATTCCTTATAAGATCTTTTTATCTAATGCCTCAAATCCTGGGATGTTACACAAAATCTCCTATATTGTGGTTATCAACATAAGATGAAGAATATTCATCATCCCAATCAATGTTTTAATCTAGAGGAGTACTGGTCAGCTTGCAACCAAGCATACCTATTTCCCATAAGAGATCTAGAACATATTTGTATTGTGATAGAAATACACCCATAGATGATCTGGACACTTTAATGCCTAAGAAGTATTGTAGTTTGCCAAGGTCCTTGGTAACAAAGTGTTGTTCTAGTTTTAGTCGCCTGATTGCATGTGGTGTCATTGTTAGATAAGCTGATGCCATCTACATAGACAATAAGAATGAAAATACCAGACGCAATTTTCTTGATAAACACAAAATGATCTAAATGAGAACAACTAAAGCAAAAATTTATGAGAATCTCACTTAGCTGGTCGAACCAGGCACATGGACTTTGTTTTAGTCCATAAATAGATTTCTGCAACCTACATACTCATGAAGAATAATCCCCTCCCCGCTCCCCAAGAAAAAAAAGATAGGAGGTTGCTCCATGCAAACTTTTCATGAAATCACCATAAAGAAAGGCATTTTTGAAATCCAATTGAAATAATCGCCAATCTTTGTTTATTGTGATAGAGATGAGAACTCTAACAAAATTGAGTCTATATACATGAGAAAATATCTCAAAATAGTCCATTCCATAAGTTTGAGTATATCCCTTTTCCACCAAGCATGCTTTCAAATATTCAGTCATGCCAATAGGTTGATATTCAATAGTGAAGATCCATCAACATTGGACAGTAGGGTAGGCAGAAGGGCAATCCACAAGATCCCATGTCTTATGGTCATAGAGGGCCTTCATTTAAATTTCCTTTGCTTGTCTCCAGGCATAAATTTAGGTGCCTCTATGGAACTTTTTGGGATAGATACAATATAAATTGCAATAGTAATGCAAGAAAAGCTAGCACCAAATTAGTAGAGGAAAAAATGATTAATCAGATGTTGAGTACATGAGCGGACACCTTTTTGAAGGCTAATAGGAAGGTGTAAGTTAGAGTGTACCTGAAATGTGTTGTGATCTTCTGTCAAAGGAGGATGTGGTTGTTGAGGAGCCATGGAGGTGATAGTAGGCTTTGGTCTTTTCTTGTAGACTTTAAATGGTTGTTCTTCATGTGCCAGATAAGAGGGTGGATCGATATCCACAATGTCAGGTAATGGAGTGGGTACCAAGAGCTCATAGGATAAAGAGGCCTCTTTATCAAAATAATATGAAAAATGTTCAAAGAACACTCCATACACACTAATGAACCACTATCTCATGATAAGGTTGTAGCAGTGATACCCTTTTTGAGTTTTGAAATAACTCAAAAAATACATTTTGTGGATCGAGGGTCAAGTTTCATCATCCTTGGATGAAGGTTCTTAAGAAAAAAAGTGCACCCAAATTGTGTGACATAATAGAAAAAAGTTGCACATAAGGAAAGAGATCGTTGTCCACAATTTGGTTTTACAGAATAGAGGAAGGCATGTGATTGATAAGGTAGCAAGCTGTAGAAATATCTTTAGGCCAAAAACATTGGGGAAAATTATAGTGAATTAGTATGGTGTGAGCAACCTCTCGAAGATGGTGATTATTCTATTCAAGTACCCCATTTTGTTGTGGGGTATAGGGGCATTATGTTTGATGAATCATCCCATGAGATGAGAAAAAGTAAGTAATATATTTTTGCATGAATTCAAGAGCATTGTCAGTGCAAAATATTTTAATAGGTTTATTGAACTGAGTAAGGATTTCAGAAAAAAAATGTGGTGATAGTGTCCATAATAGTGATGCAATCTTTAAGTAAAAATAACAATGTAGCTTGAGAAAAATCGTCAGTGAATGCCATAAAATACTTAATACCAGAATGACTTGGGATGGAATAGGGACCCCATGCATCAACATGGACAATTTAGAAAATGCATTTAGAGTCAATTTCTTTCTTTGCAGGAAACACATAATGAGTTTGTTCACCAAACTGGTAAGACTCACAGGAATTTTTTTTATCATCTAAAGTAAGAATTTAAGTTTTGAGCTTCAAAGCAGACATGTGTCCAAGATGGTAGTGCCACTAAAGCCCAGTCACAGATGAAGATAGCATATCAGTCATTGATGATGGTCCATCTAAGTAGTAGAGACCATTTGGTCCCTCATGGCTTGAACAAATCCCCATTTTCACACAGAGATCCTGAAAAACACAACCCAAAGGGTCAAACATATAAGACCATTGAAGGCTCTTCATTGTTTCTCTAATAGAAGTAATATTAATTGGAAATCTATGAACATATAACATAGATTTTAGATGCAAATTGTGAAATAAAGGAATAGTCACAATGCCATGTACCCCTATTTAAGATCCATCAACTATTCTCACCAAAGGTAGGAGGGTGTATCTTGTTAGGTAGAGAATAAATCAAAATTACCAGCCATATGGACTGCAACACTGTATTTTTACCAGTAGATGGGGCATCAAGCAAGGAAGACGAGTTGTCCTCTAAAATAGACGGTAGGTTGGACATTCTTTCTTGAAAGAGCTTCTCAAACTTGAACGGATCTAGGCTGAAGAGGGTTGATATGAGTTGTGATCAACACTAGTGGAATCTTCACTCACATTGGAGGTGAATGGGTTAGCCCATGCAGGCTTTCCATGTTTGATCTAGCACCAATATTCATGATGATTGTCACATCCACTAAAGTTGTAGAAGCGATGCCTATGGGTTGACCATGATCGGGTGTAGTAGAAGAAGTTCATCTTGAGGTAGTATGGGCACATCCACCACATCCACAACCACTATCGAGCAACAATCATGATTAGTATCAACAAAGGACACAAAAAAGTAGGATGTTCAATAGCAGGAAGAGATGTCATTGGTGGTAAATGGTGTACACATTTGAGCACGTATCATAGAGTGGGCAGAGGATCATCCAAAAAGATTTGATTGACAACTCTATAAAACAAGGAAGGGAATCTAGAAAGAAACTGGACAAGTTGTAGTGCATTCTGCTATTGTTCAATTTCTTTGATGTCAGTAAATAGAGGATGATAGATTTCATATTCATTCTAGAGTGTAGACCACTTATTGTAATAGTACTCAATAGAAGCATCATTCAAGTACTCCTTCTTTTCTAGGTTCTAGAAGATCTTGAACACCTTCTTGATATTTTTTTGATGAGAATAGGCATGTAATAGATGATCCCACATGGCTTCGTGATACGTGTCGAAGAGCACACAAATTAACTAGAATGATTATTCTAGAGTTTAATACTTTTTTATTTTCCAGTTAAGGCTAGTATAGAAGGGCCGATCCCACATGACAACATTTTTAATATAGTTTTCTCTTATCCATATCGATTTTTTTTTGTAAGTCAGGAGGCAATCTTATTCATCCTGGCCTCCTCCTGCGAACATATTCAAATCAAGTTTACAATCACTAATTATGTCTGCATAATTAAACAAGGTAGTACTACTACCCTTACAAAGGTCCCTAATTTGGAGATCAAAGATCTCAGTTGGGGGGAGAGTATACATAGTGTATCCCTCATTCCGTGCTAACTGGGTTTTTGCTAGGCTATCAGCCACTTGGTTACTCTCTCTATAGGTGTGGACTATGGACCAGCCGGGTCTGATGAGCGATTTAATCCTCATAACCAATTTGATATATCTAGGGATGTCTTGCCATGTAGAGGTGATCAACTGGGCTGCCATTGTAGAATTGATCTCGAAATAAGCATTGTCCACATTGTTCTTCCTTGCAATTTCCATGGCCAATAACAGACCTCTAAGCTCAGCTTCAACAACGTCTTGAGTATAAATCAGCTGCGCCGCTCCGCCTCTCCATTTCACCAGATCATCTCTAGCCACCATGGCACAGGCTGCACGGTTTGCTTTCACAGCAACATCAGAATTAAACTTGAGCATGTTCACCCTGGGAACCTGCCAAGTTAAATCACTATGCATCCTCGTGCTGATGTCCAGATCGGTCACAATAAGGAAGGCCTGGACTTGATTATGTACCTCCTTGTTGATGCATCTGATCTGCTGTTGCAGGTTGGTAACTTTGCCCTGGAACACATGCCTATTCCTGAAGTTCCAAATACTCCAGCAGGTAGTTAGGAAAAGGATCGTAGCTTCCTCCGATTCACCTAGTTGTTCCTGAAACCAGCCTTTGAAGTTGATGTTGCTAAAGAAATTCGCATTATCCCTGATCTGCTGAAACTCAGACCACACTGTCCTCACGTAGTTGGAGTCCCTAAAAGCAAGGATACTCGTCTCCTCTCCTGCATTGCAATGAGGGCAGGTGGCATCGGTGCGGATATGCCTCGTCACCCTTCTCTCGTTAGTAAGAACTGCCTCGTGCATCAGAAGCCAGGCACAAAACTTGATGTGGGGTGATACCTTGGACTTCCAGATCCTCCTCCAAGGTCCCTCACTAGGTCGGCACCTTCCCTCCGTCAGTTTCAGATAGGCCGTCTTTGTCGAATACATGTCGGATATGGTGTGCTTCCACACCCTGACATCCTCACCATCACTGTCCCTGGGGACCTCTAACCTCGTGATCTCCTTGGCAATGGGCTCAGGGAGCCAATCTTCCAAAAACTCGATATTCCAGTTGCCATGGAGGTCGATTAGACTACTCACTTTTAGATCGGCAAGCTCCATAGGAATAGGATTCAGAGCATGGTCTTTAAGAATCTTTTTATTCTTCCACCACCTATCATCCCACACTTTGATGTTGTGCCCGTCCATAGGGACCAAGTAGGAGTTGTCTTCAATGAAGGATTTGCCTTCAAACACTGCCCTCCCAATGCTGGATAGATTGTAGGCATTCCTTGTTGAGAAATTTTTGAACCGATCTCGCATTCCATCACACCATTATGATCTACATCGTGTCGCAAGATCCCATGTGTGCCTATATAGCAGAGCCTGGTTCTAGAATCTCATCTTCTTAAGGCCGAGACCCCCTTTGTCCTTGCCACAGCAGACCTTATTCCAGGCTACGAGGGCTAAAGGATGTGCTTTATGGGTGCCTCCCCAGATGAATCTCTGAATAGTGTCGTCAATTCTATCACAGAGATGTAAAGGTAACCGGGCTATTTGCATAACATATGTAGGCATGGCCGCTAAGGTGGCCTTGGCTAGGCACACCCTCCCAGCCAAAGACAGGTTCCTAGTCATCCATGCCTCTATTCTATTTTTCACACTGTTGAGCACCTCGATGTAGGTCTGTTTCGACACCTTGTGGTGTATGATAGGGACTCCTAGGTATTTCCCTAGATCTTCCGTGGATTGGAATCCCGCCATACGCTTGATCTTTCTTCTCATAGCAACATCTACACTTCTGGAGAAGTAAATTCTAGTCTTAGCTTTGGAAATCGATTGACCAGACGCTAGATGGAAGGCCTTGAAGCATTCCTTGATAGCTCTTATCTGCCTCACATTGGCATGATTGAAGAGAATCAAATCGTCGGCGAAACAGACATGGGATATACCAGGCCTCTTCTTGTTTAGCTTTACTGGCTTCCAGTCTCCGATTTTGACCTTCTGCTCGATCAGTTGGCTGAGACGTTCAAGACATAGAACAAAGAGGTATGGGGACAACAGGTCCCCTTGTCAGAGCCCACGGCTAGCTTTGAAAGGCCTAGAATTCTTCCCGTTCTAGGCAATGGTAGTTTGCCCTTTTGAAATAGATTCCATGATGAAAGACCTTATGTTTTGAGGGAGATTGACCTTTTTTATCATATCCTCGATGAAGTCCAATGAAATTTGGTCATAGGCCTGAGTCAAATCAATTTTTATCGCCATGGTCGCAGCTCCTTTACTTCGTTTCATGTTGTGAATCAGTTCCTGGACAACAACAATGTTGTCAGTTATCTTACGACCGGGTATAAAGCTACTCTGTGATTGAGATACCCATCCGGTCATGTAAGGTTTAATTCTTTCAACTACCAACTTGGACGCAGCTTTCAGGACAATGTTGTTTAGGGAAATAGGTCACAAGTTCTCACACTTTTCAGGAGTTCTAGACTTCGGTATAAGAACCATCGTAGAGTGACAGAGAGCTTCAGGGACCTCGCCAGTAATAATAGCTTGTTGTACAATTTTCACTAGGCTTGGGCATACAATACTCCAATTTTTCTAGAGGAAATGCACAGATACATCGTCCGGTCCTGCGGCTTTGGCGGGATCAAGGAGTGCCACTATATGTTGAATCTCGTTAACAGAAGGAACAACACCTATACATGTCATATGTTCAGTGCTAAGCTGTCTGAACTCTCCGGGAACTTCATTAGGATTGGTATTAGGTACATCAGCAGGTGCCGTTAGAATCGACTCGAAGTAGGAAACCTCCCTATTCATGAGCTCTCTCTCGTTGGTGATCCACTGGCCATCATGGTCTTTCAACTTTGAGACAGTATTTTGCCTGCATCTTTGGCTTACGAAGTTGTGGTAGAAGCTCGAGTTTCTATCTCGATTTTTTAGCCAATTGATATGGCTTTTATGCTTGAGATCAACCTCTTCAGCCCTCAAGATACTGTCGAGTTCGCTCTGAAACTCAGTACATAAATCATCCGATATTTTATTGTATTGGGTAGACAGAATCCGGATCAATTTTTGAAATTATTTCTTCTTGGTATTTTTGAATAGGAAACAAAAAGTAAATTCTGATAGGAGGATGTTTTATTGCACTAGAATAAGGAATTTAAATGCAAAGAAAGTAAATATTACACTAAATCAAAGAAAGGAAATGATTATTATAAGACAAGGAAGTAAAGGAAGAAGATTGTTAGCATAAGATTATCTAAACAAGAAGTAATCTTCTGAATTTAAAAGAGGCGAATTGAAACAAGCGTTGAAAGAACGATTGAAATTAGAATGGGAAGCATCTAGGCTTAGGGGTTTCACCACCTTAGCCCTTGTGAAAATAGGATCAAACTATACATGAAAATAAGATAGAAGCATGTATGTGATTTATTCGAACAAAAAATGCAAGATATGAACTCCACATGAACCTAATGGTCTTGGTGTTCACTTATCTTAGTTCTTCATCCTAAATAGGATTTTCCACAGTCACATCCATATCCTCCTGAAATTGGTTTAGGCATTCTAAATCATGGGTTCCACAGTCGCATCTGCCTGGATTCACTTGCGATGTAAATGATTAATTACTTCATTTAAATATGCAATTTCTAAACTGAAAACCATACCTCTAAGTAGTCGTGTAAAACCTGATCTGATTGACACAGGACTAAGGGGCTACTCCCCTTGCCTCAATAAGGGAACTACTCACTACTCAACGTGAGGAAGGATGAAACAAGGAGAAAAAGATAGGAAGCCATATACCATAAATCCATAATATTCGAAGAGACCAAGGTGGTGACAATTAAATGGCTTGCTTTTTTAAATCCCCCGCTCTAAGAGAAAGAATGAGAAGAAAGAACACAAACAAGAGAAATCCAGATCTAGAAAAGGAATCTAATTTTATTGCTTGGATGTAAAGATTACACTAAGAATGAAAGTAATAGAGCTTCAACGTAAAACGCTAGTACAAAAATTGAGGACCCTTTTCTTAGTGGAGTCCCCCCTCCTTTTATAGTGCAAGGAGGGGTGGAAACCCTGAATGGGGGGGGGTAAAATAAGTGAGAGGGACGAATGCTGTAATTTTTTGCTCGCGTGCCACAAAATGACTATTTTGCTAGGCAAGATGATTGTTTGGCGATGATGTGACATGGATCTAAAAACTTTGGATCGAAACCCTAAGGAGGGTGCTGGCGGTGCCGTTTAGTTGCAAACTTGGTCTCAAAGCAATGTTCTAGATGGTTGTCTGGGCTATGTTGGACGCTCGTCTCGTGCTACTTTGCATGTGATTAAATATGTGGAACCCTGATAAAGTGGCAGCACCATTTTGTAAAATAATTTGATTCTAGCTCTAGTGACCTAGCCATCTGGGATCGCTTGAATGCTCGTTTGGGTCCATGAGACGACTGTCGTACTGAATCAAAATGCCCGTCTGGCATGTTAAAGAAACTGGTTGAGTCGAGGCTAATGTGTTCATTTGGCTCTTGAATGTGGGAGTCTCTGGGAATGAGTCAGCCGTATGGGCCTAGTGAGATGATCGACTCATCATAAATAAACTTTGGAGAAAAACCCTACAAAAAATGAGAAAGTAGATAAGTATTTGCAAAATAAATCAATAAGTGAGTAAATTGCAATTTGGTCCTAGAAAAACTAAAAAAGAGATAATTTTTAATGAAAATTATAATGGAAAATATAAAAAGAGATAGATGAATATGCATTCATCAAAATACTCCAGACTTGAATCTTTGCTCGTCTCAAGAAAATTAAATTACAAATAAATCCCAATTTATACTCCCAATATGTCATTCCTCACCTTTGTAACATCACTATAATCCTTACATCAAAATTTTAGCCATGTGACCTAATCTTCAGAATCACAAAAATTTATATATTCCCTATCAAAAACATTGTCAAATCTTTCTTCTAAAATGAGAATTTATAGAGAAATATGCTTTGTGTAACTTTCACTTTGACACTCTCAGTTTTATTGTTTTTTCTAAGTTATTGCACTAGAATAGGACAAAAGGGGGGTGAAAACAAAGAAGGAAGTTATGAAAAATATTTATCCCTACTCTATTTGAATTGGGATAGGAATTTGTGGAGTTGTGGCTGCATTGGTCACATTTTTTTTTCATGTGCACTTTTGGCATCTTTTTATGGTACGCCCCTTTGTGGGGTATGGAATTTTTATTTGAGAAGCATGCCACCCCAGACTTGATTTTTGTTCGGTGGTGATTCTTTACTTTTCTTTTTTAGAAGAAAAATAGAGGGAAAGAAGAGATGTTCTTTTTCTTATAACTTCAACATTTTTTTTTCTTTTTTTTTCATATTTTTTTCAGAGAGTGTCATTGCTCAAGTTAGAATATTCCCATAAATCACATCATACACATTTGATAACAAGATAATCAATTTGTTTAAATATAGGGAAAAATTATGCTTGGTTCTGATCGATTCCTTATGACTTGCCAACTATTCTAAGGAGTGATGTTATTTACTGTCCTAGGTGACAATGTGGTTTCAGACATGGAAATTTGTAACAGATTTTGCTAAAAGTTTTACTAAATTCAATTTGGGGTACAATGATAGATGTCTACTCAAAGGGCTGATTATATAATGGCCTTTTTACACAAATGAAAATAAAGAAGGATGGCTGACTAGATAAAGGCCATGAACTAAAGCAAATACATGCAAAATAATAAAAAGAGAAAAATAAAGTAAATAAGGAAAAAGATAGGGGGTGGAATAGAATCATCCCACCCACCTCTACCTTGGACTTAGACTTTTGCTCATCCCGAGAAAAATTTAAATTGGAGATGGAGGGAAGAAAATAACGATGATAGTGGAAAGTGTGAAGATGATGGAGGGTTGTAGTAGTAGTTTCCCCAATAAGGGGAGTTGGGTTAGGGTATACCTTATGGGCCCCATACTCCTCATATTGAGGTCTACTAGAGTCGTAGTGGCCCTAGTGCACATGCCAGGACTCATGTGAGCATTGCATTAAGTACATGTGATTAAGGTGGTGGCCTTGATGCTGCTGCTTGTGCTGAATCTCCTCCATATGATCTCAGATCTCGAAGAACCCATAAGGCTCCTCATGGTATTCATTAGTGGTTGTACATCTCCTAGTGTGGCATCAAGTAGGAGGAGGTTGTGGTCTGATGTCATCATCATGTGCGCCAGGTCAATTAGGTGATGCTTCTAGGTCAGTGGCTGTAACGGGATATGAGTGTAGCCTCGAAAAAGTACAATATAAGTGACTACATGGCCGATGTAGTTGGAGGATGAGGTAGTGTGAGTGGTCTAGTAGTTTAGATGGTCAATCATAGCACATCCTAAATTGTAGGGCTCTCTATTTAGAAGATACCATAGCATATAAAGCTCAGAAAGGGTAATGACGCCCTGAGTACCTTCCCTACCAAAGAAAGTGCGGACCAAGATGCGATGGAGGTATCAGACCACCAGGTTGTGGATTTTATATGCCTTCATGCTTCCAGGTAGCTTGGGTGGAAGTCTTGTAATGTCCGCCTAGAACTTTTCCGCATTATAGATATTAGGATGGATGTCGTGGCAACACTCTATGCATCGGTTGAGACAGTAATCGTCATATTTATCAAGTATCATGGAGGTCAACTGCCTAGCAGAGATCTCAAAATCATCACCAAAGACTCATGACTTATAGCTAGTGTTGCCCCATGAGATGTGGGAATAATGATATGTTGTGATGAACTCCAAAGTGAAGTCACTATATACTAGAGTGACCCGATATGGAAAATTGAGAATAGGATTCTTCCTCAAAATGTTTTCTAAAGCCTCCCGAATTCCAAGTGTGTTGAGGGTGACACCATAGGCCAAATGAGAAAGAGAGAGGCCTATTGGAGTAGTCTCCTTGAACCTGCTGTAGTGGGCAATGCTGAGAAACTGAGCATAGTTCCCTAGGGTAGGGGCTATGCGGGGCTGATGTGGCACTCTGGAGTCTGGATCGACACAAGATGTAGATTGTCCTCTCTCAACCTCTAGGATGGACTCAAGCTCGACGATGTCATGTTGCATTTTTTTGGCCACTTCAGAAGAGGACTCGCCCATAGGCTTCCCGAACTAGATACCGCTACCTACTGTAGATCGTTGAGGCAACTCATAAGAAACCATCTTCTTGGCGGGCTGCTTACCCTTGCGGAAGCAGTCAAGGAAACCACAACGTGATCCTCCCTCAGTCATGATGAATGGCTGTTGTGATGGACTCAAAATGGGCGTCTAGCTTGGTCCATACGGTCATTTGAAGCTAACAAAATGACTGTCTGAGTTGCAAGGGATGGTCACCTGAGGTAGAAAAAATTGTCGTCTGACTTGGCTCAACCCGCCTTCTTGTCAGGATGTTTGAGAACAAAAATCAGCTCAAGTAGATGGAACAAGTGGTAGAGGAAAAGGCATCTCAGTAGGTCAGACGTCTAGCTGGATTGCAAGGGCATCGGTGATTAGGTAGTGTGAGATAGTTGTTTCAGTGGTGAGATGGGCGTCTCAATCTGGGCAGATGCGCAAGCAAGCTTGATGAAGGGGAAGAGAAGGAGACGAATGATGTTGGTTGGGTGTCTAGTGTTGGTGAGATGGACATCTCGCGGTTGTCACAGGCAGTTGGCTGGGCAGCAGGCGACCGGCTAGCAGATAGGACGTTTCAACCCGAAGTAGTTGGCTAGAGTTGTTGAGCTGAGAAGCAAGTGGCGCTATCAAGGTAGTGAGGAAGAAGGGAGGTGAGGTAGAAGTGGTAGATTGGAGAAGGTGGTTGGGGAGTCTCGACAGTGAGATGGGTGCCCAGATTATTGAGATGTATGGATGGCGATGCTGGAGATTGTTGTGAGACTAAGGTGAGGTGGACGACTTCTCTGGTGAAGTGCCCATCTGGAGATGGAGGAGACGCTGCTGAAGATGCCAAACTTAGGGAGAAGAAGGGAATGCAACTTAGTGGAGGAGTGAATCGCTCCCCCTTAGTTGCATATTTTATAGGCCAAATTGGAGATAGGAGATGCCCGTCTGGAAAAAACCGAATGGTTGTTTGGTATTTCGAGTGGCCAAGCGGGGCGTTTCAAATTTCAAAATGGCTGCAAAAATAAATTTTTTTTGAATGGGACTCCTTGGTTTAATATAGCTATCTCGTTTGAGCCAAATGGTCGTCTGGGGATTTATGGCGCCTCATTTCAAATGGCCCCCTTGGTTAGAGGGGCCATCTGAAAGGATGAGATGGGCATCTCACCTTTATCGGATGGTTGTCTGGCTGGGTGAATTGCCCTACCTTCGTCCATTTGAATGGGAGGTTGTATAGCATTTTTTGTTGAAAATCAAATTGGAAATTGAAATAAAAAGGGTTAGTTAAACAATTATAGAAGAAAACTGCAAAAAATAAAAGGTTGGGTGTCCTCCCAATAAGGGCCTAGTTTTATATTGAAGGCCTGACAGAATTAGATCATGGGGCTATTTCAAGCTTGGGAGTGGGAGTTGGGGTTCATGTAGGTCGAGGTCTTCGAGTAAAGAGAGTTGAGGTGCCTTGGAAGATTGAAAGGCCTCAACGGTGACCTACTGTTTAAGTCTATGCCCATTAACCTTAAACTCCCCTAACACCTTATCCAAAAGAAGAAAATTTCCATGAGGGTAGGCATGCTTGACAAGGTAGGGCCCATTCCATCTAGATTTAATTTTTCCAGAAAAAAGTATCAACCTAGAATTGTACATTAAAACTTGGTCACCCTCCCTAATGCCTTTTCTTCTAATGTGTCCATCCTGCCATAATTTGTTTTTGTCTTTGTAAATTATATTATTTTCATAGGTCGTGATCTGGAGCTTATCTAACTCTTGCATTTACAAAAAGCAATTTTCACCTACAATAGATAAGTCAAAATTAATATTTTTGATGGCCCAATTGGCCTTATGTTCTAATTGTATGGGCAGATGGAACAATTTCCCATAAATTAATTTGAATGGAGTGGTGCCTATGGGGGTTTTTTAGGCAATTCTGTATGCCCACAAGGCATCATTGAGTTTCAAATCTCATTCGGTCCTAGTGCGATTTACTATTTTCTCTATGATGGACTTGATTTTTCTATTTGACACCTCAACTTGACATGTAGTCTGAGGAAGGTAAGGGGTGGCAACTTTATGATGGACTCCATATCATTTCAACAAGGACTCAAAACTCTTGCCTAGAAAATGGGAACCTCCATTAGAAACTACAGTATGAGGCTCCCCAAATCGAGGAAAAATAATATCTTTGAAGAGTTTCTATACAAGCTTGGAATCACAAGTTTTGGTGGGGATGGCTTCAACCCATTTGGAAACATAGTCAACAACCACTAAGATATATTTGTAGCCACAAGAAGAAGGAAACGAGAACATATAATCTACTCCCCACACATCGAAGATTTCAGTCTCTTGCCAAGACGTCATGGCAATTTGGTCTCTCTTAGATATATTTCTGGTCCTTTGACATTCATCACAAGCAAGGACAAAATGGTATGAATCTTTGAATAGAGTAGGCCAGAAAAAACCAAATTGTAAGACCTTCCTAGCAGTTTTCTAAGATCTCATGTGCTCTCTAGTGGGGACAGAATAGAACTGCTCAAGAATGTCATGAGCCTCTTCATTGTTGACACACCTACGGTAAAGTCCATCTGAACACAGTCTAAAAAGGTATGGGTCATCCCAATAGTATTGTTTCACATCATGCAAAAATTTATCCTTAGAATGTCCCTTATATTTAGGGTGCAACACAGCTGCAGCTAGAAAATTCACATAATCGGCAAACCAAGGGTATTGAGATTCCATTTTCAACAGTTTATCATCAGGAAGGGAGTCATTTTTAGGGATGCCATCATCATCAAATAAATCAAAGTGATTAATATAGTTGACAACAACATTATAATAGCCCATTTTATCTAGGATTTCTAGGTCAAATTCCTGAAGTAAAAGGATCCAATGAAGAAGGTGGGGTTTGGCATAATTTTTAGTCATCAAGTATATAATGGCCGAATGGAACATCTAAACAATGACTTTGGACCCTACCAAATATGAGCATAATTTTTCCAAGACATATAGTATGGAAAGCATTTCCTTTTCAGTAGTTGTGTTATTCCACTGGGCATCATCAAGAGTTTTGGATGGATGGTAAATTACATGGTGCTTTTTATCAACATGTTGTCCAAGAATATCACCAATAACATAATAACTCGCATCACACATTAACTCAAAAGGCAAAGACTTGTCAAGGGCCCTAATGGTAGGATTAGAAATAAGGGAATCTTTTAAATAAAGAAAATTGGCCATGCAACCTTTATCAAACACAAAAAGGGTGACTTTTTGGAGGAGATTGATCAAGGGTTTGGTGATCTTACAAAAGTCACAGATGAAACACCGATAAAAACTTGCATGCTTAAGGAAGGCATAAACGTTATTTATAGAAGAAGAGGGTGGGAGTTTAGAGATGACATAAATCTTGGATCTATCATATTCAATGCCACGGTTGCTGACCCTATGGCCTAAGACAATCCCTTTAGTCACCATAAAGTGACAGTTTTCTCAATTGAGGATCAAGTGTGTTTCCTCACATTTTCCCAAAACAAGAGATACATGATGGAAGCAAGAGTCAAAACTATCTCTATAGATGAAGAAATCATCCATAAACACCTCCATAATGGTACTGGTCAATCCAGCAAAGATAGAGAACATACACCACTGAAAGGTGGTTGGAGCATTGCACAACCCAAATGGCATTCTCCTGAATGCATGAGTGCCAAATGGGAAAATGAATGTCATTTTCTCCTGGTCATCCGCATGAATGGGTATCTGATAAAAACATGAATAGCCATCAAGATAATAGAAATATTGTTGATGGGTGAGGCACTCTAGTACTTAATCCTGGAAGGAAAGAGGAAAGTGATCTTTTCTAGTGGCCTTATTCAATTTTTGATAGTCAATACACATCCTACACCCTATGACAATATGTGTGAGAATAAGTTCATCATTGTCATTTTTCACGATAGTGGTACCCCCTTTCATGGGGAAGACTGATGCGGGACTAACCTAGGGGGAGTTGGAGATGGGGTAGATGATTCTTGAAATCAAAAGATTGATAACCTCTAGATGCATAATCTCATTCATGTTTGGATTCAGTTTCCTTTGAGGGTCTGTAGACGGTTTTTACTCTTCTACTATAGGAATTTTATGCATGTAAATGGCTTGATCGATCCCTGTCAAATCAAACATTATGTATATAAGGTAGATTTCCTCCTCCTAAGCTCATTCATGAGCTTGGTTTCCTGTTTGTAGGTAAGACCAGAGTTAATGATAATCGGATAAAGTTCTTGCTCATAAAGGAAAACATGCTTAAGACCTTCAAGGAGGTGTTTCATGTTAGATGCCTTGGGGGGTTCAAGTTTTGCATCTACAATAGAGACCATTTTGAGATCCTCAAATTCTTCATCCTAGATCTCCTCAAAGGTGTCAGGATGATGTTTATATTGCTCTAATTGCTCATCTTCAAATCCACAATCAATAGGGGTCACAAGGGCATTTTGGAGGGGATCCTCAACTAGTTCCCATTCTTGTCTCTACTATTGCATCTTCTCAAAACAATCAAGGAGGTAGACCTCTTCTTGGAGGCTTGGTATGCACATGCTTTCAAATACCCTAAACTTTAAGGTTTGTTTCCCTAAGCACAAGAAGATGGTTTTGGCTCAAACATCAATAAAGGCACGAGTGGTGGCCAAAAAGGGGCGGCCAAATATAATTGGGTACCTTAAGTCTTCCTTTATGTCCATGATGACAAAGTCACATGGGACATAAGTGTCTTTACCAACCCTTACAAGTATGTCCTCAATGATACCCATGGGTTTTTTCATGGATGAGTCTTCTAGTTTGATGGTCATGGCGGTAGGAAGTAAGTCAACAAATCCTAACCTCCTACAAAGACTATAGGGCATTATAGAAATACTTGCACCCAAATATGCAAGGCCCTTCTTACAAGCATTATAACCTAGGTAGAACCCAATTCCAAAGGAACCATGATCTTTCTTCTTTTCAGGCAACTTGCTTTGGATGGTATCAGAGGTGGTCCTAGGAAGCATTACCCTCTCATGCTCGTTAGTATGGTTGTGATGGAGTGAACTTTTAGAGGCTTCAAATGCTTAATGATAAATTGAATTCAAACATTTGAGTGGTACTAAGAGTTCCAAGTCTTCTTTGGAAAACTTTAAGTGTTGGATACCATGATTAAGATCTCTTATCTTATGCCTTTTTAAAGTTTTTACTTGATTGGTCAAATAGTGGTAACTTGGTACCAAATTTTAATAGAATGAAGCTTAAGTTATGATAAAGTTGTGACAAAAATTTCTTAATATTGGGATGTTTCTAGAGGAAAATATAGATGCTGGAAGTTGTTTAGATGAGTAATATTGATGCATATAGCATTAAGTTTGAATATTTTGTTAGGCTAAGTTAGTGGGACATTGAATGTCATGTGGGTTACTGATGTATAAGAGTAACACAACCTTTTGCTTGATATACATGATGCTATTGGGTGAACATCTATAGGCACGGATCTGGTTGAGCAGTCTCCATCTCATCCGCACACTAGGGGTTAATAGTACAAGTGTCTTCTACCTAGAGATTATGACTACATCGTGAGGGTAACGGCTATGTCGAGCCTCTATGAAGCCCACGTCTGATCATGGCTTAAGGAAGAGAGAGAGTAGTGGATGGTTTTCTTTGACTTAAGGAGTCCTATAGGTAGAACCGTATTTGAATGCATATGTAAGATTGGAGAGAGAGAACGAGACCTCTCCCATAAAACCATCTTCCACATCACAGCTTGCTATTCTCGGCGGCTTCAGGGGCACCACATAGAGAGCTGCTACTAAAATTGCCATGAGATCACTACAGATGGTACTTGACCTTGGAGAGTCCAGATGGTGGGGACAATGCTCGGAGGAAGTTAGGAAGAGGAGAAGGAAGATTGAACTAAGAGTTGGCAATCCTCATCACTGACTAGAACTTCTCTGGTGGTTTTTGTGGGCATCGAAGCCCAGTTCATAGACAAAGACGACAAGCTCCCAATGTTCCCAATCGTCTCCATTATTGAGTGTATCCAGAGGATAAGGATGAGGATGAAGTGTTACTCACTTCTTTCCACCTCGTTCTGGGATCACAGTCAGGTCCTCCTTTAGGTCGTTAAGGATACTCAATGCCTTGGATGGGAGAACCAGTTCTTAGAGGCCTAAAACCCATGTACTCTATTGCAATTGTAGATTGCGGTGGCTTGGGAAGAAGAAAGGACACACTCGTGGGTGCATCATGCGGATGGGAGCACATGGGCAGGCACTAAGATGCAAACCCAACTTGGAGGCGGGGCTCACGCCCTGTGAGTGGTAGATCAGCAGAGACACGAAGGGAAAAGGACAACATCAGAACTAGCCAAACCAATCCCAAACTGGCTCTAGCCCAGTGAACCAAACCGGCCAGAAAAAGTGAACCGTACCCTAGCGCCAGGCAGGAGCTGAGAGTTGCGCCCTTGGTGGACATGTGGCAACTTTCGATTGGCTCATAAAGGTAAAATTTCTCAAAATATGTAGATCTTCAATAAATCATAGAAAATAGCCTGCTTATCAGAAAAAATAAAATAACATTCCAGAATTCTCAGAAAAATGACTAGAACAAAAT
Source organism: Alisma plantago-aquatica (assembly GCA_963693085.1). NCBI lineage: Eukaryota > Viridiplantae > Streptophyta > Magnoliopsida > Alismatales > Alismataceae > Alisma > Alisma plantago-aquatica. Next base: position 235,711,982 of record OY856413.1, on the reverse strand, counting down.
AGAATGATAATATCAGGATTTTGATGCACAAATAATAGTAATATCATGTAATTTGTGAAATATTTGTTTCATGGATAGTAAATATCAAATGATGGACTAAAATTATGATAATATGTCAGTAAATCCATATTCATTTTTCTAATCCATTTAAGGTTAGTGATTATGATTTTGATGCAAAAAATCATGTAACATACTCCATATGGATAATTAGGGCTAATAACCCTAAATAAAATGCAATAAATGCATACAAGCTCAATAATTGATGGAATTTATAGAGTAAGTTCATATCAGTAATTGGAAGCTAACATGTAATTTTGAGATCATGATGATACACATAATTCATGATAATATGGGATGAATCATAATATATAGTCTTGGAACCCTAAGTGGAGTAATGCATGTAACTTAGGGTTAATTTTTTCACAAAAGTATATGCAACCAAATAATCAGATGATATATCTTAATTTGGAACCTAAGACCAGTAACATAATATCAAGATGACAAGACAAGTAATAATGAGAATATCTTAATGACTAAACCAAATCCTAAAATGGACATAGTTAGGGTTTAGTCGAGATATAATGTAGTGGAGAATCTAATGATAGTACATGATCTTGTCTTAATTAGGGTTTGTCCAAGAGTGATAGTTGACTCAGGAATAGGTGGGGATTAGGTTTGTCCTTCTTCAAGGTACACCATTACCTTTTACTTGGCTTATTATACAATATGCTTGTGTTATATGCGTAGTAAATACTTGGCATATGATATTGGATGAGATGATTGTTCTTTTATGATATCTTGCTTGGTTTTCCTTACTTATATGGCTATGAACACATGAAACATAAGATGTCTGATCCATTATATGATAGCACTAAATCTCTTTGGTAGAACAGTGCATTGATGAAAGTACTAAATCTCTTTGGCAGAATAGTACACGTGAGCACTAAATCTCTTTGGCAGAATAGTGCATTTATGAAAGTACTAAATCTCTTTGGCAGAATAGTATGTGTGAGCACTAAATCTCTTTGGTAGAATAGTACATGTGGTTGATCAACTTTACATATAATGGAAATGGGCCTTAAATATGTGTTATCATTTGGTAACGGACATCTTTGTACAAGTATATGCTTTTTCTTATATTTCTTTATAATTTCCAAGTATTAGTTTTATCTTATTGCCAAGCTTAGTAATGAGAGGTATATAAAAAGACACATAGGAGTACTCAGTACAATATTCTTGAATATTGTGTTGATGTGTACCACATGTAATCTTTTGTTTAGGTTGTGGACATATTATCTTGAAGAACCAAGCTAGTGTGAGTTGTATGGTGAGCTGATGTATAGGTGAACTTGTTGTCTTAAGATCTTGTTGTTTAGTGGTAGTACATGTATATGTTTGTGGTTCAGTATGTAATATCAAACATTGTAACAATTCGTTATGTAATTATATGTTGAATGGTGAAAATGTGTTGTAGTTTTATTATTGTTAATGTCCATCTGCTATTGTTGTTTCCTTCTGACTTCCTCTGATTTTCTTATTTTTAGCCTAGTGTATGGTGTGTAAATTGGGATTCTCACTGAGGTGAGGTTTCAATTGGACGTCACACATTAGATTAAGTTTTAGAATATTTGGGGACGTCACAGGTGATGTGAAAGACTAGATTTCTGGCTTAATTTTGAGGACAAAATTTCTTTTAAGGTGTGTATGATGTGATGGAGTAAAGTTTTAGTGGCTTTAAATGCATAATGATAAATTGAACTCAAAGATTTGAGTGGTACTAAGGGTTCTAAGTCTTCTTTTGAAAAATTGTAGTGTTGGATACCATGATTTAGATCTCTTATCTTATGCCTTTTTGAAGTTTTTAATTAATTGGTCAAATAGTGGTAACTTGGTACAAAATTTTAATAGAATGAAGCTTATGTTATGATAAAGTTGTCACTAAAGTTTCATAATATTGGGATGTTTCTAGAGGAAAACATAGATGTTGGAAGTTGTTTAGATGACTAATATTGATGCATATAGAATTACATTTGAATATTTTGTTAGGTTAAGTTAGTTGAACATTGAATGTCATGTGGGTTACTGATGTATAAGAGTGACACAAACTTTTACTTGATATACATGATGCTATTGGGTGAATATGTATAGCCATGGATCTGGTTGAGTAGTCTCCATCTCATCCACACACCAGGGCTCAATAGTACAAGTGTCTTCTACCTAGCGATTATGACTACATCACGGGGGGAACGACTATGCTGAGCCTCTACCAAGCCCATGTCTGACCGTGGCCTAAGGAAGAGAGATAGAGAGAGCAGTGGACATTTTTCTTTGTCTTAGGGAGGCCTAAAGGTAGAAATGTATTTGAAAGCATATGCAAGATTAGAGAGAGAGAATGAGACCTCTCCCACACCACCATCTTCCCCATCGCATCTTGCAGATGACGACGGCTTTAGGGGCACCACATAGAGAGCTGCAACTAAAATGGCCACGTGATCACTATAGATGTTACTTGACGTTGGAGAGTCCAAATGGTGGGGACAATGCTTGGTGGAAGTTAGGAAGAGGAGAAGGAAGATCGAATAGAGAGTAGGCAATCCTCGTCACTGACTGGAACTATTCTTGTGGTTTTTGTGGGTGCCAAAGCCCAGTTCATAGATGAAGACGACAAGCTTCCAATGTTCTCAATCATCTCCATTATTGAGTGTAGATGGAGGATAAGGATGAGGATGAAGAGTTGTTGCTACTTTCCACCTCGTTCTGGCATCATAGTCAGGTCCTCCTTGAGGCCATTACGGTTACTCGATGCCTTGGATGGGAGAACTAGTTCTTAGAGGCCTAAAACCCCTGTGCTCTGTGACAATTGTAGACTGCGGTGGTTTGGGTAGAAGAAATCCAATGCTCAAGGGTGTAGTGTGTAGATGGAAGTGTGTGGGCATGCGCTGAGATGCGAACCCAACTTGGAGGTGATGCTCACACCCTAAAGCAGCAGATCAATGGAGATGCAAAGTGAAAAGGACAACACCTGAACTAGCCAAATCGATCCTAAACCGGGTCTAGCTGAGTGAACCAAACTGGCCAGACAAAGTGAACCACCTCCTAGCACAAGGAAGGAGCTGAGAGTCGTGCCCCTGGTGGACACGTGGCATCTTTCGATTGGCTCATAATGGTAAAAACTCTTAAAATATGCAGATCTTCAATAAATCAAAGAAAATAGCCCGCTTATAAAAAAAATACAAATAATATTCCAAAATTCTCAAAAAATTAGTAGAACACAATAGAATGATAATATCATGATTTTGATGCACTAATAATAATAATATCATGTAAGTTGTGAAATGGTTGTTTCATGGATAATAAATATCAAATGATGGCCTAAAATTATGATAATATTTCAATAAATCCATATTCATGTTTCTAATTTATTTAAGGTTAGTGATTATAATTTTGATGCACAAAATCATGTAACTTACTCCATATGGCTAATTAGGCCTAATAACCCTAAATAAAATGTAATAAATACATACATGCTCAATAAGTGATGGAATTTACATAGTAAGTTCATATCAGTAATTGGAAGCTAACATGTAATTTTGAGATCATGATGATACCCATAATTCATGATAATATGGGATGACTCATAATATATGGTCTTGGAACCCTAAGTGGAGTGATGCATGCAACCTAGGGTTTATTTTGTGCACATAAGTATATGCAACCAAATAATGAGATTATGTATCTTAATTTGGAACCTAAGACCAGTAACATAATATCAAGATGACAAGACAAGTAACAATGGGAATATCATAATGACTAAACCAAACCCTAAAATGGACTTAGTTAGGGTTTTGATGATATATAAAGTAATGGAGAATCTAATGATAGTACATGATCTTGTCTTAATCAGGGTTTGACCAAGAGTGATAGTTGACTTAGGAATAGGTGGTGATTGGGTTTTTCCTTCTTTAAGGCACGTCATTACCTCTTACTTGGCTTATTATACAATATGCTTGTGTTATATGCATAGTAAATACTTGGGATACGATATTGGATGAGATGATTGTTCTTTTATGATATCTAGATTGGTTTTCCTTACTTATATGTCTATGAGCACATGAAACATAAGATGTTTGATCCATTATATGATAGCACTAAATCTCTTTGGTAGAATAGTGCATTGATGAAAGTACTAAATCTCTTTGGCAGAATAATACATGTGAGCACTAAATCTCTTTGGTTGAATAGTGCATTTTTGAAAGTACTAAATCTCTTTGGCAGAATAGTACATGTGAGCACGAAATCTCTTTGGTAGAATAGTGCATGTGGTTGATCAACTTTACATATAATGGAAATGTGCCTAAAATATGTGTTCTCTTTTGGTAATGAACATCTTTTTGAGAGTATATGCTTTTTATTATATTTCTTTATAACTACCAAGTATTAGTTTTATCTTATTGCCAAGCTTAGTATTGAGAGGTATATTAATAGACCTGTAGGCATACTCAGTACAATGTTCTTGAATATTGTGTTGACGTATACCACATGTAATCTTTTGTTTAGGTTGTGGACATATGATCTTAAAGAACCAAGATAGTGTGAGTTGTCTGGCGAGCTAATGTACAGGTGGACCTGTAGTCTTAAAATCCTATTGTTTTGTGGTAGTACATGTATATGTAATAGTTTGTGGTTCAATATGTAATATCAAATGTTGTAACAATTCATTATGTAATATATGTTGAATGGTGAACATGTGTTTTATATGTTGAATGTTGAACATGTGTTGTGGTTTTATTATTGTTAATGTGCATGGGCTACTGTTGTTTCCATATATCTTCCTCTGATTTTCTTTTTCTTAGCCTAGTGTGTGGTGTTTAAATTGGGATTCTTATTGAGGTGAGGTTTCAATTTGGACGTCACACATTAGATTAAGTTTTAGAAAATTCGGGGACGTCATAGGTGGTATCAGAGCACGAACAATAGCAAAGCCTAACAGTTGCTCATTATGCAACTCAAACTAAAGAAAACCTTGAACTTTAATAATCTTTAGGGTTAGATTAGTCATCTTTTATAGACTAGATCTGACCTAGCCTCTAGATTAGCACCTATATGTCTTAGAAATAGGTCTAGACTGGTGCTTGTTGTATAGCAGGTCCTTAGGTGTCGTTCATTCCTTATAGTGCAGCAATATGGGGCATTGAATTATTTGGAAATGACGTACATCGAGGGAAGAGAAATCCTAGGAATATGGCGCTCATTGTCTAGGGTAGCTACACTAGTCTACACTTTGTTCTCACCCTTTTCACTAGTTTTCATGGCACTGTACTCTCTACAATGTGTGGGACACTCATTTTATGGATTTGGTTTTTTATTCCAATCGGATCGAATGTCGATAGTTTTCTCTGACGTTTGTTTTATCAGAGAAAAACAATATAATATTTTATTATATATGTAAGTATTACAAATGTGTCCTGACACGTGTACGAGTAGGAGGTGATCATGCAACCTAAGTGAAAGTGAATGACATAGTCTAGAAGAGAGAGTATTTCTAGATTAGATGTATAGAGCCTTGTTGGAATTTGTGATAGATGGAAGAGATGAAATAAGTTTTGATGATAAGATGTAGGTCTTATATAGATGATATAAGGTGGTTTATGATGATCAATGTTTATCTTTGAGGACTTAAGTTTAGTTTTGAGGATGCAAGATTAGTTTTGATGATGCAAGTAACTAGGCTTTTTATGAGATAACATATATTAAGTCAAGTCAGCATAAGCATCATGCTCTTTTACAAAGGAGGATCTCTAGTGTTGGGACCAGTTATAGGGTTAACTACAGAGAGAGTGGGACCCATAGGGAGAAGGTTAGAGAACCTAAACTCCAAGATATGAGAATTATGAGAATTATGTGTTATGATATGTCCTAAACTAGACTACTCCTGAGTGAACCTATAGATATCTTGAACCGTAGATGTCCTTGGGAGGACAAAACCCTACAGACAAAGAGAGGCTGGTTATGTATGCATTTGTGAACATGAATACGAGAACCTACCATCTGGGTGAGG